>ML100147.1:48954-68810 GCA_003697995.1 Taxidea taxus jeffersonii
TGTTAATGTACTGTATCACATTGATTGATTTGCGGATGTTGAACCAACCCTGCTGCCCTGGAATAAATCCCACTTGGTCGTGGTGAATAATCCTTTTAATGTACTGTTGGATCCTATTGGCTAGTATTTTGGTGAGAATTTTCGCATCTGTGTTCATCAAGGATATTGGTCTGTAATTCTCTTTTTTGATGGGATCCTTGTCTGGTTTGGGGATCAAGGTGATGCTGGCCTCATAAAATGAGTTTGGAAGTTTTCCTTCCATTTCTATTTTTTGGAACAGTTTCAGGAGAATAGGAATTAATTCTTTAAATGTTTGGTAGAATTCCCCTGGGAAGCCATCTGGCCCTGGGCTTTTGTTTGTTTGGAGATTTTTGATGACTGTTTCAATCTCCTTACTGGTTATGGGCCTATTCAGGTTTTCTATTTATTCCTGGTTCAGTTTTGGCAGTTTATATGTCTCTAGGAAAGCATCCATTTCTTCCAGATTGTCGAATTTGTTGGCATAGAGTTGTTCATAATATGTTCTTATGATTGTTTGTATTTCTTTGGTGTTGGTTGTGATCTCTCCTCTTTCATTCATGATTTTATTTATTTGGGTCCTTTCTCTTTTCTTTTGGATAAGTCTGGCCAGGGGTTTATCAATCTTATTAATTCTTTCAAAGAACCAGCTCCTAGTTTCATTGATTTGTTCTGTTGTTTTTTTGGTTTCTATTTCATTGATTTCTGCTTTGATCTTTATTATTTCTCTTCTCCTGCTGGGTTTAGGCTTTCTTTGTTGTTCTCTCTCGAGTTCCTTAAGGTGTAGGGTTAGGTTGTGTATTTGAGACCTTTCCTGTTTCTTGAGATAGGCTTGTATCGCTATATATTTTCCTCTCAGGACTGCCTTTGTTGTGTCCCATAGATTTTGGATCGTTGTGTTTTCATTATCATTTGTTTCCATGATTTTTTTCAATTCTTCTTTAATTTCCTGGTTGACCCATTCATTCTGTAGAAGGATGCTGTTGAGTTTCCATGTATTTGTGCTCTTTCCAAATTTCCTCTTGTGATTGAGTTCTAGCTTCAGAGCATTGTGGTCTGAAAATATGCAGGGAATGATCCCAATCTTTTGATACCTGTTGAGACCTGATTTATGACCCAGGATGTGATCTATTCTGGAGAATGTTCCATGGGCACTAGAGAAAAATGTGTATTCTGTTGCTTTGGGGTGGAATGTTCTGAATATATCTGTGATATCCCTCTGGTCCAGTGTGTCATGTAAGACCTTTATTTCCTTGTTGATCTTTTGCTTGGATGATCAGTCCATTTCAGTGAGGGGTGTATACTTGTCAATGTGTTTCTTTGATTTTGTTATTAATTGGTTTATATAGTTGTCTGCTCCCATGTTAGGGGCATAGATATTTAAAATTGTTAGATCTTCTTGTTGGACAGACCCTTTGAGTATGATGAAGTGTCCTTCCTCATCTCTTATTATAGTCTTTGGCTTAAAATCTAATTGATCTGATATAAGGATTGCCACCCCACCTTTCTTCTGATGTCCATTAGCATGGTAAATTGTTTTCCACCCCGTCACTTTCAATCTGGAGGTATCTTCGGGTCTAAAATGAGTTTCTTGTAGGCAGCATATGGATGGGTTTTGTTTTTTTATGCATTCTGAAACCCTGTGTCTTTTGATTGGGGCATTTAGCCCATTTACGTACAGGGTAACTATTGAGAGATATGAATTTATTGCCACTGTGTTTCCTGTAAGGTGATTGTTACTGTATATTGTCTCTGTTCCTTTCTGATAATACTTTAAGGGTCTCTCTTTGCTTAGAGGACCCCTTTCAATATTTCCTGTAGAGCTGGTTTGGTGTTTACAAATTCTTTCAGTTTTTGTTTGTCCTGGAAGCTTTTTATCTCTCCTCCTATTTTCAGTGATAACCTAGCTGGATAAAGTATTCTTGGCTGCATGTTTTTCTCGTTTAGTGCTCTGAATATATCATGCCAGTTCTTTCTGGCTGCCAGGTCTCTGTGGATAAGTCTGCTGCCAATCTAATATTTGTACCATCGTATGTTACAGACTTCTTGTCCCGTGCTGCTTTCAGGATTTTCTCTTTGTCGCTAAGACTTGTAAATTTTTACTATTAGATGACGGGGTGTGGACCTATTCCTATTGATTTGGAGGGGGGTTCTCTGCACCTCCTGGATTTTGATGCTTGTTCCCTTTGCTATATTATGGAAATTCTCTACAATAATTCTCTCCAATATACCTTCTGCTCCTCTCTCTCTTTCTTCTTCTTCTGGAATCCCAATTATTCTAATGTTGTTTCGTCTTATAGTATCACTTATCTCTCGAATTCTCCCCTCGTGGTCCAGTAGTTGTTTTGTCTCTCTTTTGGTCAGCTTCTTTATTCTCTGTCATTTGGTCTTCTATATCACTAATTCTTTCTTCTGCCTCATTTATCCTAGCAGTAAGAGTGTCCATTTTTGATTGCACCTCATTAATAGCTTTTTTTATTTCAACTTGGTTAGATTTTAGTTCTTTTATTTCTCCAGGAAGGGCTTTTATTTCTCCCAATAGGGTTTCTCTAATATCTTCCATGCCTTTTTCAAGCCCGGCTAGAACCTTGAGAATTGTTGTCCTGAATTCCAGATCTGACATATTACCAATGTCTGTATTGATTAGGTCCCTAGCCTTCGGTCCTGCCTCCTGTTCTTTTTTTTGTGGTGAGTTTTTCGCCTTGTCATTTTGTCCAGATAAGAATATATGAAGGAGCAAATGTAATACTAAAAGGGTGGCAAAGACCCCAAGAAGATGTGCTTTAACCAAATCAGAAGAGACCCCAAATCGTGGGGGGGGGAAGAAAGGGGGTAAAAAGAAGTTCAGAAAAGAGAAAAAAGAAATTTAAGAAAAAAGAGAACACAAATAAAGAAAAAAATATAAAAAAAGAAAAAAATATATATATGTATTAGACTGGTGACTAGAACAGGGTCACCCACTTAATTTTGGCAGTATTTTGGTCTCTTAGAAGAAACTACCTCCCAAAATTTTAAAGAATGAAAAACATATATAAGGGTAATGACTATAAAGATGAAAAAAAAAAAATTTTTTTTTTTTTCTAACAAAGGAGTTGATAAGGTAAGTTGGTAGGGAGAATTAAAAAAAAAAAAAAAGTGGAGAGAACTTCCTTGGGCTGGAGACTAGATCAAGCCCGGTACTAGATTTGGGGTGTATTTTGATGTATTAGAAGAAGTTGTACCCCTAATTTTTTAGAAGGAAAAAAATCCCTATGTGTATACAAAGAATAAAGTTAGATACAGTGAAGGATAAAATATGACTATAATAATAAACGTTCCAAAAAGATTTTTTTTAAGAAAGTTATTAAGATAAACTAGTTAAAAAACGTTAAAAGAGGAAAGGGTAAAAGTTAAAAAAAATTAGAAGAGAAAAAAAATTTTTTTTTAAATTAATTAACTTTGCAAGACTAAAGATTCATGGGGAAAAAGCCAAGAATTCCATTCTTTGCTTTCTCCTCCTCTGGAATTCCTCTGTTCTCCTTGTTAAGTGAACTTGGTCTTGGCTGGATTTCTTGTTGATCTTCTCGGGGAGGGGCCTGTTGTAGTGATTTTCAAGTGTCTCTGCCCCAGGCAGAATTGCACCACCCTTACCAGGGGTCGGCCTAAGTAATCCGCTCAGGTTCGCTTTCGGGAGCATTTGTTCCCTGAACGCTCTCCGCTCTCCATAGAGTTCTGGAGGACAGGAATGAGAATGGTGGCCTCCCAATCTCTGGCCCAGAGGAGCCGAGGGCTCGGGGCTCCAGTCTTCAGTGCGCCTTCAGAGCAAAGCGCTTAATCACTCCCGTCTCCCCAGCCTCCAGCTGCGCTTGGAGAAAATCACGCAATCACTCCCGTCTCACTGGCCTCTGGCTGCGCTCCGAGGTCACCCAGCCTGTGACCAAGCGTCTCTGTCTCTGGCACAGAGTCCCGCCTGGAGTCTCCGAACCCCACAGATCCCTGGGCTCTCCCAGGTCGGAGTCTCTCCGGATCTTGTGGGGACCCCATGCACAGAGCACTGGCCCATGTCACAGATTACGGTTCTAGGTAATCCCGAGTTGAGAGTTCACTCCTTGGCGCTGTCTCCGCAGCTGGCTTCCTCGCTCTAATACCTGTGAGCTCTGCGACACTCAGACACCCCCGATCCTTCTGTGACCCGCGGGACCTGAGTCCACGCTGTCCCCGTGAGGTCTTCACCCCAGTTTAGCCTGTGGAGCAGACTTTTAAAAGTCCTGATTTTGTGCTCCATTCCTCCGCTGCTTGTCGGGAGCTGGCCCCTCCCCCCCGGGGTCTATCTTCTCATCGCGTTGGATTCACTTCTCCGCTGGTCCTACCTTTTAAAAAGTGGTCGATTTTCTGTTTCTAGAATTGTTGCTCTTCTTCTGTTCGATCTACTGTTGGATTCGTAGGTATTCAGAATGGTTTGATAGGCTATCTAGCTGATCTCCTGCTGCCTGATGTCGTCTCAGCCTGCTACTTCTCCACCATCTTGACTCCTCCCCCCAAAAGAAGAGTTTATATAGCTAAAGTGTCAAAGAGTAAATTGGACTGTATCACACAGAGTACCTAGGTAATAATAAGAATTTTGAAACTAGAAGATCTCCTGATTCCAGAGTCCATGCTTTTAAACATTATAATGTACTCCCTTTGAGAGGTAGATTGTTTCTAATGGAATTTTCAAAGTATGAGAGAACGGATTTCAGAAGCAACAGAAGAAGGGTTAGTTGGGAGACTGGCAGAGATAAGACAGACTTCAAAGACTCCATCCTGTTTACTAGTTGGGAAAGGAACACAAATAGAAGTTATGTTGAGACATGGTTTTTGCCATATGAAATTATACAGCTTTGTCTTGCGGTGACTTAGGAATATTATTGAGTAGATGGGGCTATTAATTGTCAACAAAGTTGGTATCCAGTTGTTGAGAAATTTTTTTTTTTTAAGATTTTATTTATGGGGTGCCTGGGTGGCTCAGCAGATTAAAAGCCTCTGCCTTCGGCTCAGGTCATGGTGTCAGGGTCCTGGGATCGAGCCCCACATCGGGCTCTCTGCTCAGTGGGAAGCCTGCTTCCTCCTCTCTCTCTCCCTGCCTCTCTGCCTACTTGTGATCTCTGTCAAATAAATAAAGAAAATCTTTTTAAGAAATCCATTAAAAAAGAAAGATTTTCTTTATTTATTTGACAGGTCACAAGTAGGCAGAGAGAGAGGAGGAAGCAGGCTCCCTGCTGAGCAGAGAACCCTGTGTCGGGCTCATCCCAGGACCCTGGGATCATGACCTGAGTGGAAGGCAGAGGCTTTAACCCGCTGAGCCACCCAGGCGCCCTGAGATTATTTTTTTTGAAGAGTCTATTCCAAGGGTTTTCAGTGGAGGAGTCACTACTTCCAGAGGGGCATTAGGAAATTTTTGGAGTGACTTTTGCTTATTGAAGTTTTTGAGAGTATTACTGACACTAGTTTTTTTTTTTTTTTTTCTGACACTAGTTTTTGATGGCCAGAGAATGTAGATATTCTGTATCTCATGACCCCATCCATATAGGTTCCCTCTGAACCTTTATATAGATGAAAACTATAATTTTATGAGGCTAGACTGAAGTTCTTTTCGCACATCAACACAAAATATGTTTCGTACATTTTATTTTTGTTAAATAGATTTTAATAAAATAAAAATTTAAATACTTTTAGAAAGTATTATTTTTGCATGGCAAAATGTATGCTAAAATTTCCTCTAATTTGACAGCCTTGTAGATGGAGGGAAGATTATATCTTATTTTGTTTAGAATTTTACTGGGGGTGGGGGGAGGGGAGAACTTTTACAAAGGGTTCACAGTTTAAGAAAATCCAGTCACTGTCACCAGTGTCACTTGGCAGTATTTGAGTCATCAGTTCTGCAGTCACCATTTGTATGTATAACATTAATGGTGATTACAGTGAATCTACATGGTAGAATGATATTTTTATCCTGTCTTGTGATGTTCTTATGCATTTACATGTATAAATACAGTTTATATTCCATTATAAGTTACTTTCCTTTATTCTTTATAGTTTTTTATGAGTGTATATATGTGTGTGTCCAAAACTTGATGAAAAAGAAGGAATGTGTATATAATTTTTAAAAATCGTGTATAGAAAGTTTATTTTCTGTGTGTTTCATTTCAGTATAGTTAAAGGGCCCTATAAAAGGAGGGTATTGAGTATCATAGGACTGAGAACTACTTCTCTGTGCCTTTCCCAATGATGTAAAATGGCTTATTTATTGTATTTTAAATTCCCATAAATATGTGGGTCTGTTTCTCTACACTGTTCTATTCCATAGATTTCTTTCTCTAATCCTGTTCCAGTGCAGTTTTATTTCAGTTACTCTAGCATTATAATTGGGTTTGATATGTAGTAGGACAAAGTGTGAGAAAAAATAGTATTTATTGAGCACTTGCTGTTAGCCATTGCTCTGTTATATATGAATTAGTTCATGTAATCACAGTAACACACAGTAACACTAAATATTACCATGTTTTGTTAAACCTAAGATGCTTTGTTAGTGATGCTTTCTTGATGGTATCAGAAAGTGTCAGTGGAAAGTTTTCATTTGGCACATCATTATTGCCTCCTGGGTGACAGCTGTTATTTTTAAGATGTTGCCAATCTGAGATATTAAAATACGAAAAAATATGTTGTAGAATCATTGAAATAGGATGTTGTCATCTTCATTTTACAGTTGAGGAAGTAAATGGGCAGAGAGTTTAACCTGCCTAAGATCACATAGTTAATTGACTTCAGAGCTCACATGCTTTGTTGGGATCTTTTAAATTTATTGTTATATTTTTCTCAGTGTTTATTTCTGATAATGTTGCAATAGTTACATGTGCTCTAGGTTCATGGTAAATACCCTTTTTCAAATTGGAGAAGTTGCCCTCTGTTGTAGGTGTATCATTTCTAAATCTTCTTGTTTACAATTACTGGGTAATCCAGTAGTCTACTGGGTCTCTCTCTAGAGTTCTCCTATCAGATAATCCTCCGTGTGAGAGAATACACTTTCTGCCCTTCATCGGAAGCTTATCCATGAGACTTGTTTAACCAGTGGAATGTGAGTGAAAGTGATAAGCTCTATCAGAGCAGAGGCTTTAGAGCCATCTCGTGATTTAGCCGTTGCTTTTCCGCTCTGCCATATGAACAGCATGTTGCAGATAGGGACTACCTTTAGCCTGGAATGAAGACAGTATGGACCTACAAGCCATCCGTAATGGACACGTAGCATGAGCAAGAAATAAATCTTTATGCTATAAGCCATGAGATTTTGATGTTTGTTAACACAGAATGAATTAGTGGAAGTTGACCAATCTGAAATGCTAAAAATTTTTATTAGGCATTTGGATTAGATTTTTTTTTTTAAGATTTTATTTATTTATTTGACAGAGATCACAAGCAGGCAGGCAGAGAGAGGGGCAGGGAAGCAGGCTCCCTACTGAGCGGAGAACCCGACTCGGGACTCGATCCCAGGACCCTGAGACCATGACCTGAGCTGAAGGTAGAGGCTTTAACCCACTGAGCCACCCAGGCGCCCCTTGGATTTGATTTTATCACGTTTTCTCAACATCTATTACTATGGTGAATTACATTGATTTTTCTTTTCTTTCTTTTTTTTTTTTTTAAGATTTTATTTATTTGTCAGAGAGGGAGAGAGAGCGAACGAGCACAGGCAGACAGAGTGGCAGGCAGAGGCAGAGGGAGAAGCAGGCTCCCTGCTGAGCAAGGAGCCCGATGTGGGACTCTATCCCAGGACGCTGGGATCATGACCTGAGCCAAAGGCAGCTGCTTAACCAACTGAGCCACCCAGGTGTCCCTACATTGATTTTTCTAAAGTGAAACCACGCTTTACCTAGAATAAACATCTTGGTCTTGATTTTATATGTGCAGCTGGGTTTTATTTGCTATTTTTTTATTGTGGCAAAACAGACATAACATAAAATTTCTCATTTAACTGTTTATAGGTGTGGCATTAGGTACATTCACATTGTGCAATCATCACCACTCTCCAGCACTTTTTAAGTTGTAATATGGAGTCTCCTAGGGATCCCCACGATCCTTTCGTGGGGTCTGCAAAGTCAGACTGTTTTCATCATAATAAGACATTATTTGTTTTTACTGTTGTCTTTCTCACAAGTATACGGTAGGGTTTTCCAGAGGCTGCATTACAAATGAATTGCAACAAATTGAACACAGCAAATTTGGGCAATCTTCTGTTAAAGAGATGCACCAAAATATAAAACATGCTACTCCTCTTACTAAATGTGTTTGTAAAGTACATTCATTTTAATAAGAGTGTTGTTAGCATGAATAGATTTATAGTTATTTTTCAGTGACTTAATAATAAAATTTTGTGGGCACCTGGGTGGCTCTGTGGGTTAAAGCCTCTGCTTTCAGCTCCGGTCGTGATCTCAGGGTCCTGGGATCAGGCCCCGCATTGGGTTCTCTGCTCATTGGGGAGCCTGCTCCCCCCACCCCCTCCCTGCCTCTTTGCCTACTTGTGCTCTCTGTCAAATAAGTAAATAAAATCTTTTAAAAATATTAAAATTATAATAAAATTTTGTTTTAATATCTAATATGGTAAATATTGATAGGATGACCCATATAAGCAAAAGCTCTCTGGGTCCTCAGTAATTTTTAAAAGTATTTAAAAAGGTCCTGAGACCAAACTATGTTAAGAATCTCTGCCTCAGGGACGCCTGGGTGGCTCACTTGGTTGGGCAGCTGCCTTCGGCTCAGGTCACGATCCCAGCGTCCTGGGATCGAGTCCCGCATCGGGCTCCTTGCTCGGCGGGGAGCCTGCTTCTCCCTCTGCCTCTGCCTGCCACTCTCTCTGCCTGTGCTCACTCTCTCTGACAAATAAATAAATAAAATCTTTAAAAAAAAAAAAAGAATCTCTGCCTCAGTTCTAACAGAGAAAATATGTTCCTTTAAACTGCAAAGTGATATATTTGCATTTTGTCCTTAACTATTTGCATTAATCTATTTAGATTTCTGTTTTTCAGCTAATGTTGGCCATTTATATTTTCTGAATTACCCTAGGATTCAAATCATATTTGTAGAGAATTTCAATAATACTTAAAATGTTTTCTAAAAATCTCTTCTGAATTTGTAATTCTGTCTCATTTTTATTCCTGAAGTTTATTTGTTTTCTCTCCTTCTTCTTGGTCAGACCTGGCAAAAGTTTGCCTATATCACTTACTACCTTTTTGAAGAATCAGCTTTTTGATTATTGGTCATCCACTCTTTTAGTTTTCTATTATACTACTTTTTTCTTTGTTATTACCTTGTAATCTTTTTTTTTTTTTTTTTTTAAGATTTTATTTTTGAGTAACCTGTACACCCAGCATGGGGCTTGAACTTAAAACCCTGAGATCAAGAGTTACACTCTCTATTG
Organism: Taxidea taxus jeffersonii; assembly: GCA_003697995.1. Taxonomy (NCBI): domain Eukaryota; kingdom Metazoa; phylum Chordata; class Mammalia; order Carnivora; family Mustelidae; genus Taxidea; species Taxidea taxus. The sequence continues at coordinate 58,403 of ML100147.1, forward strand.
ACAGCCAGCCCCAGGTCCCCTTGTAACCTTTCTTTATTCTTAGTTTGTTTTCTTTTAAATTCTTCGACTGAAAGTCTTTTCTTTCCTAAGAATCTTGTTAATGGCTATAAATGTTTCCACAGTCCTGCATTGCATGTCACAAGCTTTGTTTTTTTAGTGACCTCTTTTTTTTTTTTTTTAAAGATTTTGTTTATTTATTTGATAGAGATCACAGGTAGGCAGAGAGGCAGGCAGAGAAAGAGGAGGAAGCAGGCTGTCCACAGAGCAGAGAGCCCGATGCGGGGCTCGATCCCACAACCCTGGGATCATGACCTGAGCCGAAGGCAGCGGCTTTAACCCACTGAGCCACCCAGGTGCCCCAGTGACCTCGTTTTTTTTTAAGGTTTTATTTATTTATCTGACAGACAGAGATCACAATTAGGCAGAGAAGCAGGCAGAGAGAGAGGAAGGGAAGCAGGCTCCCCGCTGAGCAGAGAGCCCAATGCGGGGCTCTATCCCAGGACCCTCGGATCATGACCTGAGCTGAAGGCAGAGGCCTTAACCCACTGAGCCATCCAGGTGCCCCGACCTCATTTTATTTTTTAAAGTAGTTCACACACACAAAAAATAATTTAAAAAAAAAGTAGTTCATAACTTTTGTTTTGATTCTCTTTTTTAAATGCAGGAATCATTTAGAATTTATTGGTTTCTTTGCTGTTGGTTACTTCATGCTACTTCTTTATCTTTTGCTTGCATAAGTATATTCTCAAGTAATTCTTTTGGAGTGTATCTGTGGGCAATAATTGAATCCTTGCAGACCTGCATATGTCTTTATTTTGCCTTCATACTTGAAAGATAGTTTGGGGGGACCCCTGGGTAGCTCAGTCGGTTGAGCCACTGCCTTCAGCTTAGGTCGTAATACCAGGGTCCTGGGATCAAGTCCCGCTTCCCTCTCTGCCTCTGCCTGCCACTCTGCCTGCTTGTGCTCTCTCTCTCTCTTTTTCTGATAAATAAATAAAATCTTAAAAAAAAAAAAAAAGATAGTTTGGTTACATACAGAATTCCAAGTTCAAAATTATTTTCCTAAAGAACTGTAAAGTATCATACTTTGTTTTATTTTATTTTTTTTAAGATTTTATTTATTTATTTACTTATTAGAGAGAGAGAGAGAGCTCAGACAGAGTGGTAGACAGAGGCAGAGGAAGAAGCAGCCTCCCTGCCGAGCAAGGAGCCCAATGTGGGACTTGATCCCAGGACGCTGGGATCATGACCTGAGCCGAAGGCAGCTGCTTAACCAACTGAGCCACCCAGGCGTCCCGATACTTTGTTTTATTTTTATATCCACTCTTTGCAAATGAAAGTGTATCTATCTAATTCTTTGTGAGTAATCCATTTTCTCAACTTCCTTTCTCATACGTTTTAGGATTTTTCTCTTTATTTATCCTTGGTATTCTAAAATTTTACCAGGCTTACTCAAGTTTCTGTGTTCACCCTTTCAAACTAAGGGCAGAAATGAAATCTCTGTTATTTGCCTTTTCCAAAAAAGGCGGTATATAGAGATCTACCCGTATTGCTGCTTTCAATGCAAAAACTGTAGTTAATCTGTCTTCTGTCTTTTCCTGTTATCTGTCCCTTACCTCAGAATTTGTAGCACCCTGGGAACTGTTGCCTACCTTTTCTAGAATTCAGTCTCTGTGGGCAGTTTTGTTCCAGTCCATTAAAAGTACACCTTCTTGTTTTCTGGCATAATTGTGGATTTCCTATCATTTTGAGGATTCGGATTAGGAGGAGGAGAAGGAGGCTGCAGCATATATTAATTTGCCACCTTAAGCCAGAAGCTTTGCATTGTTTTCCTAGTTTAAGATCTTGGGCAGATTGTTTAATCTCTCAGTTCCACATTATTTAATCTCTCCGTTCCACATTCATTCAGTTCCACATTAAAAACAATAACAACAAACCTTCTATTTTATAATATGGTCTACTAAAAGTTTATTTTAGGGATTAGAGAGAGCATACCTCAAATGCCTAGTAGGTGGGGCATAGAGTAGCTGTACAGTAAATAGTCCCTGTATTGCTATGATATTAAATTCCTACTACAGTGCATGGCACAGAAGGGAAGTGTAATGAATGTGCCCAGATTGCTACAGTGAAACTAGTATCTTCTGTGTGTGCAGTAAAACTAAATCATCATTAATCATTGGTCATCTGAAATTTTCTTGTGCTATCTCCATGTTAGGTTGTGTTTGACAGTCATAATTTTGGTAGCCTGCCTTTTTAACAGAATCTTGATCTTCATGTTGGGTTGTAGCCATTAGGTAAGGGCCATTATATTAGAAAAAAATTCCATTAAGAAGGTAGTTATAACCGTAGTTATATTTTTGAATTATTTTGTTTGATTGTATACAATTTTATTGTACCTTTTTTACTCATTTTTTAAGTTTCTAATTAGAAGATAGTAAAAGCTTTACTTCCAAATATGCTGTTAAATAACAAAATTAGCTTTTTATTTTTCTGAAACCATACCTATCTTCCTCATCTATTGGTAGGCTTAGCTATTGCCTATTCCAACTTTACCATAAAAAAATAATTTAAAATTTGTTTTCCTTTATTTTCATGTTGTGTTTCAGTGTGTATAGTGAGACAAAAAGTAATAATCCTCCATCTCATTCTTGGATTTATCAAAAGCTGAAAATAAAATAGATCAGATCACTTTCTGGAACAAAATTACTTTATTAGTTTAGTAATAATTTGAGGTTACTTTAAAGATAAGAAGCAGCTTTGGGGAGAAGATTCATTTCCTGCCTTTGGGCTTTATCTGCAAGAACTACATCTTCAGTGTCAAGAGATTGTGTATTTATAACTGAACTCTAATAAAGTCTGTACTGGGGATGCTGCACACCTGACTTGGTCATTGTGATTATATATTAGGTGCCAAACTGTTGCTTGTCTTAAAAAAAAAAAATTGCCAAGTGTATTTCATTAAAATCTGCCTGTGTGGGGACAACAAGACCTTGACTTTTTTTTTTTTTTAAGGTTTTATTTATTTATTTGACAGAGACACAGCGAGAGAGGGAACACAAGCAGGGGGAGTGGGAGAGGGAGAAGCAGGCTTCCTGCTGAGCAGGGAGCCGATGCCAGGCTGGATCCCAGGACCCTGGGATCATGACCCCGGCCGAAGGCAGATGCTTAATGACTGAGCCACCCAGGCACCCCACACCCTTGACTTGATTATAAGTGTGCTAGTTATTACCAACATAGTTAATGATGTCCCTTTGGAAAATAAGTTTGTGTTTCTAAGTGGAATTGTAGTTTTCCTTTTTTTAGTGAATCAAACAGTAATAGGAAGAGGTCACTAATTATAGTAAATATGTTTTCACTAAATCTTATAAAATGTTTTCTACAACTCTTTGATGCAGCATAGGATATTAAAAACCATGTTTTGAGTTTGTTTTCCTTAAATCTGTATCTTGCACAGTGTTAAAGAACTATATCTTTTTTTATGAGCAGTCTAAAATTACTCTCCTTTAAACACTCTTTTTATGCTTCTCCCACTTCTTGCTATATCTTTTCGTCATAGAGAAATTATCATACAAAACAGAAGATTATTTCAGAACTGCATCTTTCATATTTTCATGTCTGTGTGTGTTTGTCTTTCTGGAACTGAGACATCTCTTTGGCAATGGAAAGAACTGTTACTTATGCAGTAAACTTTTCAAGCATGCAGGGAATTGTTAGTCATAGTCCTCATTTTGGCGTACATCGGCGTACAATTATATTATCAGCCTGACAAGGCTCTTTTCAAACTGTTTTATTAGTTTTCCTCTTCATCCCTAATCCCCCTCCCATTCCCCTTTAAAGATACCCTGATTTGATAGATATGCTTGAATATGCGTCCTTTCATATTGTGTTGTTTTGAGTATGTTTTATATAAGTAAATACCATTGTATTACAGATCTTTTTAAGTCAACACTGCATTTCAATGTGTATACCTAGTTGATTCTAACTATAGTATATATATAAATATCAACTTTATCTGATCCTATTCCCTTAAGAAATAAACATTTAAGTTACCCTCTGTTCCTCCTACTATAATAATACTATAAAAAGAAAAAAACATTGTCATACCTGTCCCACGAAAAAGTTTCTTTGGGGAACATATCCAGGAGTGAGATTTCTGAATTGGGGAGTATATAAATAAATTTTTCACTAAGGAAGAAGATTAAGATTAGAGAGAGCATGGCAAATTGGTTTCTGGAATACATATACCAGTTTACATTCAATTTCCTTTTGTTGTTGGTCACTATTTCTCCATTTACACATCAACACCTTATAGTTTTTTCAATTCTTAGTTGTTTATTTTGTACTTCATTGATTATTATGAAGCTGAGTTATTTCTTCGTGTGTCTATTAGGCATTCCTTATTCTTCCAAGTTTTAGAGATCAGTTTGTTACTTTTTTTGTGTCCTTATGGTGAAGACTGCTAATAATTCACCAAAATCTGTTCTTACCTTTACAGTTTAAGCTGGGCACATACATAGCTGCTCAATTAGGGATTACATTTTTTAACTTTATCATTAGCTAATTGAGGCCATGTGACTAATTTTGCCAGTCAGATAAGGGCAAAAGCATTATGTGCATTTCTACTTCCACTAGCTCAAAAGAAAATTTTTTGATGTGGGCTTCTTTTTTTTCCCTTGTTATAAATTGGAAGATGGATAGGTTTGTTATTTCAGGCCATGACCTAACTTTCTCCATACCCTAGCATATGGCAGAGCAACAAGCCAGAAAGAGCTTAGGTTTCTGAATGACCATGTGAACTAAACAGTGGTCTTGCCAAACTGAATTGCCTCATAAAACAGTTATTTAAGTGATACATAAACTTAAGTCCAATATTCAAGAGCTACCTTGTTATTAAGCTTAGAGTTGACTGTAATGTGTCCTTTATGGAGCATAAATTCTCTCTTAAATGTGGTCAAATCAGTTTCCCCATATAAGGTTTGTGCTTTAGAGGTCTTGTCTAAGTAGATACTCACTGCTCTGAAGCTATTCTCCAAGATATTCTCCTCTCTAATATTGGCTTTGTAATACCTTTTATATATAGGTCTTTAATTCATGTTGAGTTCACCTTTTTATACATGTTGTGAGGTAGGGATCCGACATTATTTTTCTTAGAATGGCACAGGTGTTTCTCAGTACCATCTGTAAATAATGCATGCTTTTCCTTCTGATTTATTGGCCATCTTTATCATGTCAAGTTACCATATATTCATGAATCTGCTGCTAAGCTTTCTTGTTTATTGTTTGTTGCTATGGCAGTTATACAGTTTTTTATTATTATGTCTTTTTTTTTAAGATTTTATTTATTTATTCGACAGAGAGAGATCACAAGTAGGCAGAGAGGCAGGCAGAGAGAGAGGAGGAAGCAGGCTCCCCGCGGAGCAGAGAGCCCGATGCGGGGCTCGATCCCAGGATCCTGGGATCATGACCCGAGCAGAAGGCAGAGGCTTTAACCCACTGAGCCACCCAGGTGCCCCTATTATTATGTCTTAATAGTAAATCTTACTATCTAGTAGGGTGAGTCCCTTTATACTTCTCTTTAAACTTGATTGAATTATTTTTAGACGTTTATTCTTACATAGACATTTTAGAATAAGTTTGTGAAATTTCTTGAAAACTAGGACAAAACCTTCCTGATTTATACTGGAACTGTCTTGGGTTTATAGATTAATCTTTAAGGAACTACCTGTAAATGTGGTATAGTTCTTCATTCATTTAGACTTTTTTGTGAGGTGATTTTTCTCCCATTAATGTTCTCTGCCTTATCTTCAAGTTAATTCCTAGATATTCCATATAACTATTTTGAGTGGTACTTTATTTTCCATCTGACTATTCTGGTACAGAGCAACGCTATTGATTTTTTTAAGTTGATTTCTTGTATCTGGCAGTCTTTCTAAACTCATTTATGATGATAATTTGTCTACACCATCTGCTTCATCTCTTCTAATCCTTATTCCTTGGTTTCTTCCCCCTCCCCCCATTTTATTATATTAGCCATATCCTCCAGTAATATGTTGAACAAAGCTTCAATGGGCATCTTTTCTTATCTGTATCTTAAATGGAATGATTCTGAAGTTTTCCATTAAGTTTGATGTATATTAGCTTTTAGTATATAGGCTTTATCAAGTTAAGGAATTTTTCCTTCTGTTCATAGTTTACTGGCAGTTTTTTAATAAATCATTAAAACTATCAGATGCCTTTTCTGAACCTATTGAAATAGTCATTTTCTCCTGTAGTCCATAATGTGATTACATTGATAGATTTTCAAATACTAAACCATTCTTGAATTTCTTTTTTTCTTTTTTTAAGATTTTATTTATTTATTTGACAGACAGAGATCAGAAGTGGGCAAGAGAAGCAGGCAGGGAGAAAGAGGAGGAAGCGGGCTCTCTGCTCTGCATATGGCAGTTATTCTATAGGTATTCTCTCTGCAGAGAGCCCGGCGTGGGGCTCAATCCCAGGACCCTGGGATCATGACCTGAGCCAAAAGCAGAGGCTTTAACCCACTGAGCCACCCAGGCGCCCCTCTTTTTCTTTTCTAAAAGATTTTTTTTATTTAACAGAGAGAGACACAGTGAGAGAGGGAACACAAGCAGAGAGAATGGGAGAGGGAGAAGCAGGCTTCCTGCCAAGCGAGGAGCCTGATGTGGGGCTCAATCCCAGGACCCTGGGATCATGACCTGAGCCCAAGGCAGATGGTTAACAACTGAGCCACCCAGGTGCCCCCATTCTTGAATTTTTTGTGTTAATTGTTTTGAACAGTATGTGTTATTTAATATACTAACAGATTCAATTCACTAATTCTTCATTTAGGATTTTCAGACCTCTGTGTTCATAAATGAAATGGGCTTTAGTTATCTCAACATGTGGCTGCAGATTTTAATTTATGGGGGTGACATTGACATGAGAGAGTGCATTGAAAGATTATTACTGTTAACAAGAGAAGGGAGCATGCTACTCCACTCAGGGACATGGGAAGCACCAGGTTTAGTCAGGAAGCAAAAGCAAGAGCAAGGGGTAAGGCAAAGGAGGGGGCAGCACTAGAATCGGCTAGTTTGAATAATGTTGGCAGGCTCTGGACTTAAAGAGGTGATCTCCAGTTGCTGATATCTGACCTTTAGTGCTCAGGGCAGAGGAATAATGCCTCCTGAAGTATAACAGCCAGGTAAAGGAGATGATTTGGAGTTGGAGCTCTTCAGTTTACATAGGAAAAATACATTCTTGGACTAACCTTTGCTCTCTCTCAGGAATTGGCCAATCCTGGGAGAGGTAGTTTCTCCCTAGTCACAAATGCCAGAGCATCAAAAATACAGGAAATAAGAACATACAGTTAATGTAGTTGGCCTTATGGTGCATGGATGCCAAATAGACAAAAACTCTAAGAAAACACAAACAGCTATCTGTTCTTTTCTTATTACTATCTAGTTTGTATATGATGTCTAGTTTGTATATGATGATTGTATATCTAGTCTATGATGTCAGCCATATAAAGCATGTTAGCTATTTCTCTTTGTATTCTATTATCTGTAACAAATTATAGAAAATGGATTATTTGCTCCTTGGAGAATTCAGCTTGTATAACTATCAGGGTTTATGGCTCTTTGGGAGAGGATGTCTTTGTGGTTACTGGTGTGTACAGATTTTTTTTTAAGATTTTATTTAAATATTTATGACCTTTTGTAATATAATATTGTAAATGTAAATATTATAGTATTATGATATTACTTTTAAATCTCATCTATCATCACCTGTACCTCTTTACTTTTTTTTTTAAGTTATGAAAAATTTTTTTTAATTTATTTAAACATATAATGTAACCCCACCACCCTCTCTCAACCCCTCTTCCCCCCCACCCCCCTCAGTTTGTTTTATGACATTAAGAGTCTCTTTTGGTTTGTCTCCTTCCCGGTCCCATCTTGTTTCATTTTTACTTTTCCTACCACCTTAACTCCCACCCCCGTTGCATCTCCACTTCCTCATATCAGGGAGATCATGTGATAGTTGTCTTTCTCCAGTTGACTTATTTAGCTAAGCATACTACGCTCTAGTTCCATCCATGTTGTCGCAAATGGTAAGATTTCATTTCTTTTGATGGCTGCATAGTATTCCATTGTATATATATACCACCTCCTCTTTATCCATTCATCTGTTGATGGACATCTAGGTTCTTTCCATAACTTGGCTATTGTGGACATTGCTGCTATAAACATTCGGGTACACGTGCCCCTTTGGATCACTACGTTTGTATCTTTAGGGTAAATACCCAGTAGTGCAATTGCTGGGTCATAAGGTAGTTCTATTTTCAGTTTTTTTTTTTTTTTAAGCTTTATTTAAACATATAATGTAACCCCACCACCCTCTCCCAACCCCTCTTCCCCCCACCCCCCTCAGTTTGTTTTATGACATTAAAAGTCTCTTTTGGTTTGTCTCCCTCCCGATCCCATCTTGTTTCATTTTTACTTTTCCTACCACCTTAACTCCCACCCCCGTTGCATCTCCACTTCCTCATATCAGGGAGATCATGTGATAGTTGTCTTTCTCCAGTTGACTTATTTCACTAAGCATAATACGCTCTAGTTCCATCCATGTCGTCGCAAATGGTAAGATTTCATTTCTTTTGATGGCTGCATAGTATTCCATTGTATATATATACCACCTCTTCTTTATCCATTCATCTGTTGATGGACATCTAGGTTCTTTCCATAACTTGGCTATTGTGGACATTGCTGCTATAAACATTCGGGTACACGTGCCCCTTCGGATCACTACGTTTGTATCTTTAGGGTAAATACCCAGTAGTGCAATTGCTGGGTCATAAGGTAGCTCTATTTTCAGTTTTTTGAGGAACCTCCATGCTGTTTTCCAGAGTGGTTGCACCAGCTTGCATTCCCACCAACAGTGTAGGAGGGTTCCCCTTTCTCCACATCCTCGCCAGCATCTGTCATTTCCTGACTTGTTCATTTTAGCCATCCTGACTGGTGTGAGATGGTATCTCATTGTGGTTTTGATTTGTATTTCCCTGATGCCCAGTGATGTGGAGCACTTGTTCATGTGTCTGTTGGCCATCTGGATGTCTTCTTTGCAGAAATGTCTGTTCATGTCCTCTGCCCATTTCTTGATTGGATTATTTGTTCTTTGGGTGTTGAGTTTGCTAAGCTCTTTATAGATTTTGGATACTAGCCCTTTATCTGATATGTCGTTTGCAAATATCTTCTCCCACTCTGTCAGTTGTCTTTTGGTTTTGTTGACTGTTTCCTTTGCTGTGCAAAAGCTTTTGATCTTGATGAAGTCCCAATAGTTCATTTTTTCCCTTGCTTCCCTTGCCTTTGGCGTTGTTCCTAGGAAGAAGTTGCTGCGGCTGAGGTTGAAGAGGTTGCTGCCTGTGTTCTCCTCAAGGATTTTGATGGATTCCTTTCTCACGTTGAGGTCCTTCATCCATTTTGAGTCTATTTTCGTGTGTGGTATAAGGAAATGGTCCAATTTCATTTTTCTGCATATGGCTGTCCAATTTTCCCAACACCATTTGTTGAAGAGGCTTTTTTCCATTGGATGTTCTTTCCTGCTTTGTCGAAGATTAGTTGACCATAGAGTTGAGGGTCTATTTCTGGGCTCTCTATTCTGTTCCATTGATCTATGTGTCTGTTTTTGTGCCAGTACCATACTGTCTTAATGATGACAGCTTTGTAGTAGAGCTTGAAGTCTGGAATTGTGATGCCACCAACTTTGGTTTTCTTTTTCAATATTCCTTTGGCTATTCGAGGTCTTTTCTGGTTCCATATAAATTTTAGGATTATTTGTTCCATTTCTTTGAAAAAATTGGATGGGATTTTGATAGGCATTGCATTAAATGTGTAGATAGCTTTAGGTAGCATAGACATTTTCACAATATTTATTCTTCCAATCCATGAGCATGGAACATTTTTCCATTTCTTTGTGTCTTCCTCAATTTCTTTCATGAGTACTTTATAGTTCTCTGAGTATAGATTCTTTGCCTCTTTCGTTAGGTTTATTCCTAGGTATCTTATGGTTTTGGGTGTAATTGTAAATGGGATTGACTCCTTAATTTCTCTTTCTTCTGTCTTGTTGTTGGTGTAAAGAAATGCAACTGATTTCTGTGCATTGATTTTATATCCTGACACTTTACTGAATTCCTGTACAAGCTCTAGCAGTTTTGGAGTGGAGCCTTTTGGGTTTTCCACATATAGTATCATATCATCTGCAAAGAGCGATAGTTTGACTTCTTCTTTGCCGATTTGGATGCCTTTAATTTCTTTTTGTTGTCTGATTGCTGAGGCTAGGACTTCTAGTACTATGTTGAATAGCAGTGGTGATAGCGGACATCCCTGCCGTGTTCCTGACCTTAACGGAAAAG
>ML100147.1:69210-90118 GCA_003697995.1 Taxidea taxus jeffersonii
TTCCTGGTTCAGTTTTGGCAGTTTATATGTCTCTAGGAAAGCATCCATTTCTTCCAGATTGTCGAATTTGTTGGCATAGAGTTGCTCATAATATGTTCTTATGATTGTTTGTATTTCTTTGGTGTTGGTTGTGATCTCTCCTCTTTCATTCATGATTTTATTTATTTGGGTCCTTTCTCTTTTCTTTTGGATAAGTCTGGCCAGGGGTTTATCAATCTTATTAATTCTTTCAAAGAACCAGCTCCTAGTTTCATTGATTTGTTCTGTTGTTTTTTTGGTTTCTATTTCATTGATTTCTGCTTTGATCTTTATTATTTCTCTTCTCCTGCTGGGTTTAGGCTTTCTTTGTTGTTCTCTCTCGAGTTCCTTAAGGTGTAGGGTTAGGTTGTGTATTTGAGACCTTTCCTGTTTCTTGAGATAGGCTTGTATCGCTATATATTTTCCTCTCAGGACTGCCTTTGTTGTGTCCCATAGATTTTGGATCGTTGTGTTTTCATTATCATTTGTTTCCATGATTTTTTTCAATTCTTCTTTAATTTCCTGGTTGACCCATTCATTCTGTAGAAGGATGCTGTTGAGTTTCCATGTATTTGTGCTCTTTCCAAATTTCCTCTTGTGATTGAGTTCTAGCTTCAGAGCATTGTGGTCTGAAAATATGCAGGGAATGATCCCAATCTTTTGATACCTGTTGAGACCTGATTTATGACCCAGGATGTGATCTATTCTGGAGAATGTTCCATGGGCACTAGAGAAAAATGTGTATTCTGTTGCTTTGGGGTGGAATGTTCTGAATATATCTGTGATATCCCTCTGGTCCAGTGTGTCATGTAAGACCTTTATTTCCTTGTTGATCTTTTGCTTGGATGATCAGTCCATTTCAGTGAGGGGTGTATACTTGTCAATGTGTTTCTTTGATTTTGTTATTAATTGGTTTATATAGTTGTCTGCTCCCATGTTAGGGGCATAGATATTTAAAATTGTTAGATCTTCTTGTTGGACAGACCCTTTGAGTATGATGAAGTGTCCTTCCTCATCTCTTATTATAGTCTTTGGCTTAAAATCTAATTGATCTGATATAAGGATTGCCACCCCACCTTTCTTCTGATGTCCATTAGCATGGTAAATTGTTTTCCACCCCGTCACTTTCAATCTGGAGGTGTCTTCAGGTCTAAAATGAGTTTCTTGTAGGCAGCATATGGATGGGTTTTGTTTTTTTATGCATTCTGAAACCCTGTGTCTTTTGATTGGGGCATTTAGCCCATTTACATTCAGGGTAACTATTGAGAGATATGAATTTAGTGCCATTGTATTGCCTGTATGGTGATTGTTACTGTATAATGTCTCTGTTCCTTTCTGGTAATACTTTAAGGGTCTCTCTTTGCTTAGAGGACCCCTTTCAATATTTCCTGTAGAGCTGGTTTGGTGTTTACAAACTCTTTCAGTTTTTGTTTGTCCTGGAAGCTTTTAATCTCTCCTTCTATTTTCAATGATAACCTAGCTGGATAAAGTATTCTTGGCTGCATGTTTTTCTCGTTTAGTGCTCTGAATATATCATGCCAGTTCTTTCTGGCCTGCCAGGTCTCTGTGGATAAGTCTGCTGCCAATCTAATATTTTTACCATCGTATGTTACAGACTTCTTGTCCCGTGCTGCTTTCAGGATTTTCTCTTTGTCGCTAAGACTTGTAAATTTTACTATTAAATGGCGGGGTGTGGGTCGATTCCTATTGATTTTGAGGGGTGTTCTCTGCACCTCCTGGATTTTGATGCTTGTTCCCCTTGCTATATTAGGGAAATTCTCTACAATAATACTCTCCAGTATACCTTCTGCTCCTATTTCTTTCTTCTTCTGGAATCCCAATTATTCTAATGTTGTTTCCTCTTATGGCATCACTTATCTCTCGAATTCTCCCCTGGTGGTCCAGTAGTTGTTTGTCTCTCTTTTGGTCAGCTTCTTTATTCTCTGTCATTTGGTCTTCTATATCACTAATTCTGTCTTCTGCCTCATTTATCCTAGCAGTAAGAGCCTCCATTTTTGATTGCACCTCATTAATAGCTTTTTTTATTTCAACTTGATTAGACTTTAGTTCTTTTATTTCTCCAGAAAGGGCTTTTATTTCTCCTGACAGGGTTTCTCTAATATCTTCCATGCCTTTTTCAAGCCCGGCTAGAACCTTGAGAATCGTTATCCTGAATTCCAGATCTGACATATTACCAATGTCTGTATTGATTAGGTCCCTAGCCTTCGGTCCTGTCTCCTGCTCTTTTTTTTGTGGTGAGTTTTTCCGCCTTGTCATTTTGTCCAGATAAGAATCCCCTGTTCTCCTTGTTAAGTGAACTTGGTCTTGGCTGGATTTCTTTGATCTTCTGGGGGAGGGGCCTGTTGTAGTGATTCTCAGGTGTCTTTGCCCCAGGCGGAGTTGCACCGCCCTTACCAGGGGCCGGGCTAAGTAATCCTCTCAGGTTCGCTTTTGGGAGCTTTTGTTCCCTGAACGCTTTCCCCGTAGAGTTCCGGAGGACGGGAATGACAACGGCGGCCTCCCAATCTCCGGTTCAGAGGAGCCAAGAGCTAGGGGCCCCAGTCTTCAGTGTGCCTTCATAGAAAAGCGTTTAATCCCTCCGGTCTCCCCAGCCCACGTTTGCGCCCAGAGACCACGCTCAGAGAAAATCAGGCATAAGCAGTCCCGTCTCACTGGCTTTTGGGAGCACTCCGAGCTCACCCAGCCTGTGACCAAGTGTCTCTGTCTCCGGCAGAGTCCCACCTGGAGTCTCCGAACCCCATAGATCCCTGAGCTCTCCCAGGTCGGAGTCTCCCCGGATCTTGTGGGGACCCCTCGCACAGAGCACCGGCCTGTGTCACAGACCACTAGGAAACCTCGGCTCTGTCTCCGCAGCCGGCTTCCCTGCTCTAATACCTGTGAGCTCTGTGACACTCAGACACCCCCGATCCTTCTGTGACCCCGTGGGACCTGAGTCCACGTTGTCCCCGTGAGGTCTTCACCCCAGTTTAGCCTCTGGAGCGATGTCCCTCCGTGGAGCAGACTTTTAAAAGTCCTGATTTTGTGCTCCGCCGCTTGCCGGGAGCCGGCCCCTCCCCCTGGGGTCTATCTTCCGGTCGCGTTGGATTCACTTCTCCGCTCGTCCTACCTTTCAGAAAGTGGTCGATTTTCTGTTTCTAGAATTGTTGTTTTTCTTCTCTTCGATCTCCTGTTGGATTTGTAGGTGTTCGGAATGGTTTGATAGGCTATCTAGCTGATCTCCTGCTGCCTGATGTCGTCTCAGCCTGCTACTTCTCCGCCATCTTGACTCCTCCCCTCCCTCTTCACTTTTCTTGATGAATCTTGCCAGAAGTTTGTCTGTCTTACTAATCTTTTCAAAGAATCAGCATTTGATTTTATTCATCTTTGCATTTTATTTCTACTCTGATTTCTGCCCATATCTTTGTTTCCTTTGTTCTTTTGAGTTATTCTATAGGTATTTTTTCAACTTGAGTTGAACTTTGATATTTCTTTTTTTTTTTTAAGACTTTATTTATTTATTTTGACAGAAATCACAAGTAGGCAGAGAGGCAGGCAGAGAGAGAGGAGGAAGCAGGCTCCCCACTGAGCAGAGAGCCCTATTTGGGGCTCGATCCCAGAACCCTAGGATCATGACCCAAGCCGACGGCAGAGGCTTTAACCCACTGAGCCACCCAGGCACCCCAACTTTGATATTTCTTATATAAGCACATAAATCTATAGTTTTTTAAATATTGTTTTAGTTGTCTCACAAATTTTTTTACATAGTATTTTTATTGTTGTACTTGTCTAATTACCCTGTAATTTGCTTTATAATTTCTTCTTTGACCTGAGGATTTAGAACTATGGTTTTTGAGTTTCTAGATATATCAGGTTGTTTTTTGTTTATTTATTTGTTTGGTTTTGGTTGCTTTTGTTGTTGTTACAGATTCCTAGTTTTTTATTGTTAAAACCAAAGAACATTGATTATATGGTGTTTGCTTTGTGGCCAGCACATAGTGTTTGCTTCTTACGTCTTTGAAAAGTATGTCTATTTTTCACAGTATGTGAGTTCTCTGTATATTTGTTAGTTTGAACTTACTTGTATTTTCTGTAATTAATCTTTTCCTGTTGTTCTGTTAGTTTCAGAGAAGAGTAAGTTAAAATTGCCATCTAAAATTGTTGATGTCTCTATACTTCCGAGATTTGTTGCTTTGTGTGTATGTGTTTGTAACATTATTGCAGAGGAATTCACATGCCATAAAATGCAATAGTTTTTAATATATTCCCAGAGTTGTGCAGTCATTATTATTACCTAATTTTTGAACAGTCTTTTTTAAAGAGCCAAAAAAGACACTTGTGCCCATTAGCAGTCACTCCCCATTCTCCCTTTCCCCAGACCCTGGAAACTACTTATTGACTTTCTGTCTCTTACTCAGTGGGTTTACGTATTCTGGATTTCAAATAAGTGGAATCATATAATATGTGGCCTTTTGTAGTCACAAAACATGGCTTCTTTCACATAGCATAATGCTTTCAGGTTCATCTGTGTTGTAGCCTTTATCAATATTTCGTCCCTTCTTATGGGCAAATGATACTGTGTTATATGGATATACATACCATATTTCGTTTATCCATTCATCTTGATGGACATTTGGGTTGTTTCCACTTTTTGGTTATTAAGAATAATGCTGCTATGAACATTCATGTACAGGCTTTTGTATAGACATGTTTTAATTTTTCTTGAGTATATACCTAGGAATGGAACTGCTGGGTTTTATGTGGCTCTGTGTTTACCTTTTGAGGTACTACCAGACTATTTTCCAAAGTTGCTACACCATTCTACAGTTTCACTAGCAACATTTAAGGATTCTGGTTTCTCCATGTTCTCATCAACACTTATTATTTTTTATTTTAGCCATTCTGCTGGGTGTGAAATGACATCTCATTGTGGTTTTGATTTGTATTTCTTTAAAGACTAATGATACTGAGCATCTTCTCAAGTGCTTGTTGGCCATTTATTTATCTTCGGAAAACTGTCTATCCTAGTTTGCATGTACATAGTTCATTTTTAAATTGGTTTTAGTCTTTATTGTTGAATTGTAAGAATTATTTATCCAGGATACAAATCTCTTACCATATATATGATTTCCAAATATTTTCTTCCGTTCAGTGGGTTTTCACTTTCTTGATGCTGTCCTCTGAAATACAGTTATCTTTAATTTTGTTGAAATGCAATTTGTGCCTTTTTTTTCAATCGTTGCTTGTACTCTTGGTTTGGTATGTGTCACAAATTTTGTCATGTAGTAATGTAACCGTGGTCACAAAGATTTATTCCTGTGTTCTAAGTTTTTGTAGTTTTAGTGCTTACTTTTAGGTTATGATCCATTTGAGTTTTTTCTATATGGTATGAGGTAAGTACCCAACTTCATTCTTTTGCATGTAGGTATCTAGTTGTTCCAGCACTTTTTATTGAAAAGACTGTTCTTTCCCCCGTTGAATTGTCTTGGTGTTTCATTCATTGTAGAAACATAAATGTTTATGTTTGCCAGTTCTTAATCTGTTTTTCCTTCAGTATATAATACAGTACCCTACTTTTCCTTTATATTTGTTTTTGCTTTCTATTCTGTGCTTTTTTTTTTTTTTAATTTTCTAATTACTGTGAAGCTCTTGGTTCACAGTTATCCTTTGTATTTCCCAGCAATTTATTTTCAGCATTTCTGTACCTTTTTGGACTTAGGCTATCCCTATTGACCTCCTATTCCTACATCTTTTTTTTTTTTAAATTATTTTTCTATTTATTTTTTTGACAGAAATCACAAGTAGGCAGAGAGGCAGGCAGAGATGGGGGAGCAGACTCCCTGCTGAGCAGGCAGCCCGATGTGGGTCTCTATCCCAGGACCCTAAGACCATGATGACCTGAGCGGAAGGCAGAGGCTTAACCCACTGAGCCACCCAGGCACCCATTCCTACATCTTTTAAAAATCCAATCTTAAGAATCTTTCTTTAGATCAGTGAGTTTAACTCATTTACGTGTATGTATTGGAACATTGTATTAGAACTTTTCTGTCACATTATATTTTTTATTTACCATACTTCTTGGCTTTTTTCCTTTTCCCATTGAATAGATTGAATTTTCGGGTTTTTGTTTTTGTTTTTCAGTTTGAAAGCTCTACATTTTGCTCTGTTTTAGTTAGAATTTTGGTCATTGCATGGTAACAGGTGGTAACTACACTTACCATGGTGAGTATAGTATAACATACAGAATTGTTGAATCACTGTTTTGCACCTAAAACTAAAACAACATTCTGTGTCAGCTGTTCTTCAATAATAAAAAAATTTTTTAAAAAGAAAAAAATTTTTGGTCATTGCCCAGACAAGTCCAGACTTTCATTTATGTATTTTTTTTTTAAGTATTTTTATCTACATCACCATCCTCCCTTAGCATAAGTACTGTGGCAAACTTTGGCCTCCTTTTCTCATCACTGTATTTATATCACCTAGCAGGTGAGATGTTGGCAAACTATGGCCTATGTGCCAGCAACCTGTTTTTAAGTAAAGTTTTATTGGAACATGCTAAGATCTGTGCTATTTGATACAGCACCCACTAGTTGTAGAGAATTTTAACTTTAAGCTTAAAATTTTAAAGTTCCTCAGTCACACTAGCCACATTCATGTTGTCCATAGCCACATGTGACTAATGGCTACCATACTGGACAACACAGATAAAGATAGAACACTTTAGTTATCCCAGAAAGTTCTGTTATACACAGCTTCCCTAGATTTTTGGCTCTAGATTGTTTTGGTTATATGTTTTGTTCCTTTTTGAAGATAATAGTAAGTTTTACTAAATTATTGGTTCACTTTTTTTTTTTTAAGATTTTATTTATTTGACAGAGAGAGCACAAACATTGTGGGGTGAGGGGTGGGAAGCAGGCTCCCCACTGAGCAGGGAGCCCGATGCTAAGCTCAGTCCTAGAACTTTGGGATCATGACCTGAGCCAAGGGCAGACGCTTAACCAAGTGAGCCACCCAGGTGCCCATATTTATTCACTTTCATGTATCTTTTATAACATCATTCTTGTTGGGAATGGTTTTCTTTAATGTTTTCAAAGAGGGCCTTTAATGTAGGAAATATTCTAAGACTTTTTGTGCTTAAGATAGCTTTATTTTTGATGATAGTTTATCTGGATATAAACTTTTTGGTTCAAAATTATGTCAACATTTTAAAATTACTCTGCATAGTAATTTTAAGAATTACTTTAAATCTGTGTTTCTAATGAGGTATCGGATGTCATTTTGATCTTATTCCTTTCTAGGTAAACTACTTTTCTCGTTAGAAGCTCTTAGAATTTTTTTTTTTTTGTCTTTGATTCTCTTAAATTTTATTGTATCACGGTGTTTATGTATATGTGTGTGTTTTATTTATCCTCTGGCACTCATAAGCTGTTCAATTTGACATTTTTTTAATTCTAGAGAATTCTCAGTCATTCATATACTACTCTGAATCAGTTTAATTTATACATCTTCTGTATCTTCTGTTTTTACAAAGTTAATACTCTATCATATCTTTGTACCTTTAAAAAAATCTTTCTTATCCCTTCCTTTTATGTTTCAAAAGTGTTTCTTAGCCTAATAATTCCAACTCACTAAAACATTTTTCAGCTATACCCATTAATTCAGTCACCCATCTCTTGATATTTTCATTTTAACTGTTTTCTGTATACATTATTTCAAATTGTTTCTTTTTTTAATTAAATCTCAAATCACCTTTATTTTATTTATTTATTTATGTATTTATTATTTTTTTAAAGATTTTATTCATTTATTCGACCAAGAATGAGAGAGCATAAGCAGGAGGAGCAGCAGGCAGAGGGAAGGGGAGAAGCAGAATCCCCCCTAGGCAGAGACCTCTACACAGGCCAGATCCCAGGACGCTGGGATCATGACCCGAGTCTAAAGCAGATGCTTAACCACCTGAGCCACGCAGGCGCCCCTCAAATGGTTTCTTTTTTAAAAACGATTTCTACTTCATATTACCCACTTTCTCTCATATCTGAGGATGTGTATTATGATCATTTAAAATTTATAACCTGACTAGTTCATTAATTTTGTTTTTTAAATATATGTGCAGTTTTTTGAATTGTTTTTTATCTTTTTTAAAGTTTTTATTTTTATTTAAATTCAATTAACATATAATGTATTTGTTTTTAATCTTTAAAAAGAGTTTAATAGTTCTTATACTTCAGTGCTTGCTTGCTTCCTTGATCAAGACGGATTGATTTTTTTTTCCATTGAGATTTTCGCCACATTAAGTTAGCTGGTACTGTGTTTGAAAGGAGTGGTCAGGTTGTCTGGAGAAAGGAAGAAGAACCCCAGAGCAGAGAGCCTACGATATTTTGGATTGTAGGATATCTGGACTTAACAGTTGTATCATCCATCAAGAAACCCTTCCTATTAACGCCATCAGAGATTTGCTCTTTATTGAGGCCAAGCTTCCGTGGAATTTTGTTCAGCGAACAGAGAGATCGGAGTTGCCACCACACCTAAACTGGAGTGCTGCTCTGAGATTACCTCAGAGCAATTGTGCTTTTTTGCCCAAGGTGATTGGAGAGAGACATTTTGGAAAAGCTCACTATCATCCAGCCCCCCGGTTGTGTGCCATATACTGTTCAGCTCTGGGTTGCTACTCTTCTCCCTCTGTCCAGACAAGCCAGCATTTGTTTCCCCAGAGATTTTTCACAGCTTTTTTGTTTGTTTCTTATATCCAGCCTCTCACTTGTAGAACAATTTCAAGGGGAGCTTGTCTTAATATCTTATCAAGAATGTAACCTGAATATGACTAATTTAAAAAATTATGCACATTTGGCTTTTGAGTGCATGAGATTTTTTTTTGGCCACAAATTAATTTTTCTAACTTTGTCTAATTATTAATTTAAGTTTTTACTAGTTGTTTTCCATTTAAGGATCACATATGCTCTTTTTTTTTTTTTTTAAGATTTTATTTATTTGACAGACAGAAATCACAAGTAGGCAGAGAGAGAGGAGGAAGCAGGCTCCCCACTGAGCAGAGAGCCTGATGCGGGGCTCCATCCCAGGACCCTGAGATCATGACCTGAGCCGAAGGCAGAGGCTTTAACCCACTGAGCCACCCAGGCCCCCACATATGCTCTTGACAGTGGGAAGGAACAAAGGGAGGTCCTGGGCAATGGAAGGAAACTGGTCTAGAAATAATTTTTTTTCATTTGTTTATTTTTTAGAGAGAGAGACAGTACAAGCAGGAGGACCAGCAGCCAGAGGTAGAGGGACCTGAGCAGGGAGCCCGATGTAGGGCTCAATCCCAGGACCCTGAGATCACGACTTGAGCGAAAGATTGAAGCTTAACTGACTAAGCCACCCAGGCGCCCCGGTCTAGGAATATTAAGTGTTAAGTCAGAAAAGGAATAATGTAGATTTCAGTGCACTTTTTTTTTTTTTGGATGTTTTTCTTGTTCAGAACTTTTAAGTATCGTTATTTAAGAATCTGATATGTAGAAGACATTGTACTGGGTGCTACTGATAGAAGTTTGAATAAGATAAGATCTCTGCTTTCAAGGAGCTCTTTTCAATACTTTATGAAAGTGAATTTATATATAATTCAGGTTAAAACTAAAATATCTTCACTTCTGAGAGAAGTTAAAATTTCAGAAGCTACGAAGGGTGTTTTGTTGGAATTAAGGACATTTCTCTTTGAGCAACCAGGGATAAAAGCCAGATGGAACAGCCCACCTTACTTTGAGAAGAATTTTTTTGTGGGCTTCTTTTCCTGTGCACAGCTTTTGTTCATTCTGCAGTCTATTTGACTATGACCTGATTTTGGCTACACATTCTCTAGCTTCATATGATGTGGGCTACCCTGCTTTCTGTTCTTAAAATCAGCCTCGTATCTTAGTGTTTTTATGCATTCCAGGAATGATCTTCTTTGTGTACTTGGACCATGCTCTTTAGCTTGTCTCTGTCAGTCTGTTCATCTGTTGCATAATAATTTGCCTCTGCTACTAGATTCCTGCCTCTGAATTTGCTCTGTACCTGTCCTTATATGTAGTTGGTTTGACATATTTTGGCTCTTGGCTTTAATTTCTAAATATGCCCTTTTTTTCCTGAGGTGATTCTTTGAGGCTTTGTTGTAACTGATTTTCTAAAACACTAGTCAGCCCTGTCAGTGGTTCAGATCCTCTCTTCTTCCTCTTCCAAACTTTTGAGTTGTAATAGCCACAGCTCATTTTATTTTTAAATTGTTATTATTACATAGTTTTTTATTTAAAATTACCCACCACAGATAAAAAGAATCTACGGTTTTTTGTGTATGGCCTGATGTCATTTTACTTTTTAAAAACACCTTTATTGAGGTATAATTGATGTATACATGCACCTATTTACATTATACAGTTTGCTAAATTTTGACATAAGTATGTACCATGAACTATCACTGAGATAAAGATAACATCCATCACACTGCAAAATTTCTTTATGTCCCTTTGTTGTTCCTCCCTCTTGCCCCTTCCAATCCCCTCTACAACCCCTAGGCAACTACTGATCTAATTTCTACAACTATAGTTTTCATATTGAAGAATTTATATAAATGGAATCCTGCAGTGTATACTTTGGTTGGTGGGTGGCTTCTTTCAGCATAATTACTTTGAGATTAATTCACACTGTGTGTTTCAGTAGTCCACTCTTTCTAGTTGCTGAATAGTATTCTGTTGTGTAAGTATACCACAATTTATCTGTTCACCTATTGTTGATTTATTTGGATTGTATCCAGTTTTTGGCTGGTAAAAGTAAAATGGCTGTGAACATTTGTGTACAAGTCTATACTTTCATTTCTCTTGGATGAATACTTAAGCATGGAATGGCTGGGTTGCATGGTAGGTATATATTTAACTCTAAGAAACTGCTGAATTATTTTCCAAAGTTGGTGCACCATTTTACATTTCCACTACTGATATATGAGAATCCTAATTGTCCTTTGTATGGCTATGTTATTTTACTTTTTAATAAAACATTTTATTCTTTTCAAGTTCTGCAACTTGTGTTTACATTTAAATGTTTAATAATGCCTAGAATGTGTTTAGGTGTTTGCTAAAAGGAGTGAGGTACGGTAAGAAATCATTTTTAATATTTCGTTCAAAAGACAGTTGTTTCTGCATCATTTTATTAAATAGTCTATCATATTTCCATTGATTTAAAACTTGCCTTTCCTGAGGAATTGTTTCAGGTAAATACATTTTTAGGTTCTTTGCTTATTCTTCAAAACGTAAATGTTTAGATATTAGAGAAAAATGTACCATAAATCAGACAGAAAGTTCTCCATTTACTTTAAGGAGGTGAAATTGTGAGGCTCATGTTCTATATATGAGATTAATTGAGTTCTCAATGGAGAACTGTTGTCATAAGATTTCAAAAATGCGGGGCGCCTGGAATGCTTAGTGGGTTAAGCCTCTGCCTTTGGCTCAGGTCATGGTCTCAGAGTCCTGGGATTGAGCCCCGCATCAGGGTCTCTGCTCAGCAGGGAGCCTGCTTCCCCTTCTCTTTCTGCCTGCCTCTCTGCCTACTTGTGATTCTCTGTCAAATAAATAAATAAGAAATTCTTTTTTTAAAAAATGTACATTCATATCTTTTGGATAAGTATGATTTTTTTGGTTCAATTTGTAATCATTCTGAAAACACAGCTCTGGATGAACTGATCTCTGCAGGACATATGTATAATTCTACCTCTGATTACTATTTCTGTAGTCTCCTAGCTTAGAAACTTTAATACCATGTTTGGTCCTGTTTTCTGCATTCCTTCAGTCCATCTGCTTCCAAGTTCTTTCTTTTTTTTAAGATTTTATTTATTTATTTGACAAACAGGTCACAGGTAGGCAGAGAGGCAAGCAGAGAGAGGAAGGGAAGCAGGCTGATGCGGGGCTCAATCCCAGGACCCTGGGATCATGACCTGAGCCGCAGGCAGAGGCTTTAACCCACTGAGCCACCCAGGCGCCCCTGCTTCCAAGTTCTATTTCTTTTAGAGCATCACCTAGTTTATCCCATTTATCCATTCCCATGTGCCATAGTCTTAAAACTTCAGTGTCCCTTGTCTAATTCCCTGTTATCCATATTACATTGATTCCAGATCATTTTTCTAAATGACCTTTTTATTAAGTTTAAAAAAGTTAATTATTTTTTGTCTTCACATCACATTTAGGGTTCTGTTTTACATGATGTAGTCTGAGTCCAGTTTTAGTTCTTAGCACCCATATAGAAGTCATTTGCTTTAATCATATTGATCTCTTCCTTCTTGCCATGTTTATGTCATTGTATTTTTTTTTTTAAGACTTCATTTATTTTGAGAGAGAGCGCATGAGTCGGGGAAGAGGGAGAGACAGAATCCCAAGCAGACTGCACACAGAACCCAAACCCTGTATGGGGCTCGATCCCATGACCTCAGGTGGCCCAGCTGAAATCAAGAGTCAGATGCTGAGCCACCTAGGCGCCCCTATGTCATTGTATTTCTTTATCGGGTTTCCTTTGTATAATACAACTTTTTTTTCCCTTTGTTACCTTTCTTTCTAAATTTAGCTTAGATCATCCTCCTCCATAGATAACTTCTTTGACTCTCTCAGACCATGATTTCCCCTCTGAATACCTGCAGTAAGTGTCTCCATTAACTCTGTTTGATCCATGTCTACTTCCTTGGACATGTTAGCCATGCCCTTGCCGATTCTCTGTGCCTGAAAAAGTGTCCTCTATATATCATTGTGACTTCTTTTCTTTTTTTTTTTTTCAATATTTTATTTATTTGTCAGATAGAGAGTGAGAGTGAGCGTGAGCGAGCACAAGCAAGGGAGCAGCAGGCAGAGGGAGAAGCAGGCTCCTCGCCGAGCAGGGAGCCTGATGTGGGACTCGATCCCAGGACCCCGAGATCATGACCTGAGCCGAAGGCAGACGCTTAACCGACTGAGCCACCCAGGCGTCCCTGTGACTTATTTTCTTAACCGTTTGCAGGTCCTGGTGCAAATGACACTTTCTCATTGAGACCTTCCTTGAATGTCTTATTTTAAATTCAGTCTTCTCCTTAGTCTCTATACCTTTCCTTGATTGTTTTTTTGCATAGAATGCAATACATCTGACATATATTTTACTTGTCTGTTTTTTTCCCCTTATAAGTTCATTGAGGGCAAAGGTTTTTGTTTATTGTTTTTTGGCCAGTACCGTGAATAGTGTGTTGCACATGGCATATGCTCAGTAAGTACATAAGTGAATGAATAAATGCTTTAAGTTGGTGTTAATTGTTCTTCAGTTAAATAAAGGCATTATTTTAATTTGTTTAGTTCTTTGAAGGTTGGCATGGAGTGACCTGGCAACATTAAGTACTGACTGACTGAAGGTGTAGAATTAGAAACTTTGACCACACAAAGGCAGGTGGCACTTTATATTCCACAGCCAGTCAAGATATTAAGCATAATTAACTTTCAGTTCTGGGTAGGATCTTAAAGTTACTTAATAAATTTGTTACTTAGTAAATTAGAATAATTTCTGGTTACTTAATGAATTATAGTAACCTCCTGGGTATATAAAAAATATATACTCCTTTAGACCATTTAGAAAATATAGAAAAGGAGCACCTGGGTGGCTCAGATGTTGGAGTGTCTGCCTTCGGCTCGGGTCGTGATCCCAGGGTGCTGGGACTGAGCCCTGCATCAGGCTCCCTGCTCGGTGGGGAGCCTGCTTGCTTCTTCCTCTCCTGCTGTTGCTCCTCCTGCTTGTGCTCTTTTGCTCTCTCTGTCAAATAAATAAAATCTTAGAAAAAAATACAGAAAAGTATGGACTATATAAAATGTTCACAAGAATAAAGTAATGGAAATTTATACACTGTAAGTGGGAGTGGAAATTAGACCACTTTGGAGAACAGTTTGTCAGTATTTAGAGAAGTTAAAGATCGATGTTCTGCAACATAGCAATTCTCCTAAATGGTTACACATGTGTATCAGGACATACGGACAATGTTTATAGCTGCTTTCTCTGGGGAAAAAAGAAAAGGAAATAACCCAAATAAATATTCATTAGCGGGAGTATTATAAAAGTTCAGATCATGCAAAATTAACATCATTTTAGAGACATACTATAAGGGAGGTAAACTGTTCCTCCATCATCATAGAGTCCTTGGCTGGTAGTGACATAAGACAAAATAACAGGAGAAAAGCAAAGCTCATTTTATATTTACATGGGAGCCCTTGCTAGAACAGTGAAGACCCAAAAAAGTGACTAGACCTAAGTGCTTATATACTAAGTTGAAGAGCAGAAATTGTGGGAAAGTAACTAAGCTATATGTATAGACTAAGGAAGATAGTTATTTTAACAAGGTGTGTTTCGATTTCTCTTGGCCTTGATTCCCTATGTTCAGTGATAAGTTTGTTTCTTCTGGTATCGGGAATGCACCTTTTACATGGGAATTTTCAAGTGTGTTCAGTTCAAAATAATCAGTATGCCTACAGAGCATATTTTGGGGTGGCCATGTCCGGAACTCCTTTAATACATATGTAGCAAAACTAACAAAAAGCAAGGAGATTATATAAACAAAATTTAGGGTGGAAAGGGTGGAAGAGGAGACTTAGGGATGGATATATATTGACTTCATCTCTATTGATAATGTTCCATTTTCTTAGGCTGAGTAATGAATTCAAGGTAGTGGTAATGTCATGTGTAGGGAAAGTTGACAGAGTGTAGGAGGTTTACAAAGAGAGGAGACCTGAATATAGTTGGTAGAGAAAAAAGACTTGATTAGTAAAAGAGGAGATTTGGTAAATACCATTAGGACCCAGTTAAAGTTGGAAGCTAAGAAATAATATTTTCCAGGGGTGTTTAGCTGCCTACTATAGACAGAGGTGGTTGCACGGATTCAGGACTCATGTTCATCAAATAGGTATAAAAGATGGGCAATGGGGGTTTAGATTATTGGCAAGAGTAGTTGAAGATTCACTGCTTTAAAGATTAATAAAAAAAATAGGGGTGCTTGGGTTCCTTAGTGGGTTAAAGCCTCTGCCTTTGGCTCGGATCATGATCCCAGGGTTCTGGGATCGAGCCCCACATCGGGCTGTGCTCGGCGGGGTGCCTGCTTCCCCTCTCTCTTTGCTTGCCTCTGTGCCTACTTGTGATCTCTCTCTCTCTCTCAAATAAATTTTTAAAAAAAGATTAATAAAAAATAGAAAAATCAAGGGATTAGTGACATCTGTAACAGCAAAGAAAAGATATAGTGGAAATAAATGAGCAAAGAGAGCTATATATTTTATTGAAATCAGAAGCATTATAAGTTGCACTGCATTTTATGCATCATTAAGAAAACACTACCAATTAAACTATAATAGTCTTATGAGTTAGAATTCTAATTATATATTTACTGTACAATATTGAAAGTTCTTTTAGACTTAATAGTATGTAAATTTTTACCTTTGATTACTCTTACGCATATATTAAAAAGCAAAATTGAATAAAAATAATTAGTTAAGGGTTCCTAAAACTTTTTCAAATCTAGAGGAGGTGTTTTTTGTTTTTTTTTCCTTGATTGTAGTGAATTCTCACGCATTTTGTTCACATTTTCCAAGGAATGCCTATAAGGGAGTCATCATCAGTCCTTTTTGAACTTATTTCTTCATTCAGATTCATTGATGACTGTATTTTTCTAAATTTATCATTCTTTCTGACGTCAAACTTAATATGGTCATAAGGAGGGTATTTGTAGGTAATGAGCTAGGCATGTTAAGTAGTAAGCCCAAGTGGGACTCCAGACTAAATTATCTCTATGTAATTGCATAATTTTAAGAAATGTTATGTTACCAACACTTGATGATATTTGTTCTGCAGGTTTTGGTGCTGACGCTGTTTTAGTATTTACACACATGCAGGTAGAACCAACTACTAAGAATACCTCTTGGTCAACAGTGGTTAGATGATGCCTGCTGATTATAAAGTGTATCCTGATTTCATCAATATAAGTATATGAAATAATGTACATCTTCTATACAGTGAAATGGGGGGAAAGTAGTGGTTGTTGTTGGGTTGGTTGTCCAGATTTATAGTTTCAGAGCTGGAGCAATCACAGATAATGGCTAATGACAAGGGTGTCATGGCATGTCCAGATTTATAGTTTCAGAGCTGGAGCAATCACAGATAATGGCTAATGACAAGGGTGTCATGTCAGTGATAGGGTAGCTACTTGGAGAGGAAACCATCATAACTGGACCTGAGGAAAACAATGTCAGGTCAGTGTATTGTATGGATTATCTGTGATGATAATGGCATGATATAAAGCAGAGAGGAAAACTGAGATCAAGGTGTCAGAGATAGTAATAAAGGATTCATAAGTTGAGAGTAAAAAAGGATAAAGATAACAGTTATATGACATGAACTTCAAAGGAGTAGGGGGTTTACTTTTACCAACAGTGTATGACACTAGAATCAAGAGGAGACAGTGTCTTCGTAATGTGAAGTATGTAAGCCATGAGCAGCCTCAGAAGAAAGGGTATCTTTGGGGAGCAGCCAGTTTAGTCAAGAAAATAAAGGTTCATCGAAGAGGATGAGAATCCAGGGATTATAGAGGGCATCATGGGAAGGTTTTAATCAAGGTCAAAGACACAAGAAGCAGTGTGGCCATAGTATGAGAGGAGATGATTAGTAGTGAACATGGACTAATATGGGCATAGCATTAAAGTTTGCCCGTACCATTAAATGTTGAAAACAGACCTTTTTTTTTTTTTAAGATTTTATTTATTTATTTGATAGACAGAGATCACAAGAATGCAGAGAGGCAGAGAGAGAGGAGGAAGCAGGCTGTCCGCAGAGCAGAGAGCCCGATGCGGGGCTCGATCTCACGACCCTGGGATCATGACCCGAGCTGAAGGCAGCGGCTTTAACCCGCTGAGCCACCCAGGCGCCCCGAAAACAGACTT
Source organism: Taxidea taxus jeffersonii (assembly GCA_003697995.1). Classification (NCBI taxonomy): domain Eukaryota; kingdom Metazoa; phylum Chordata; class Mammalia; order Carnivora; family Mustelidae; genus Taxidea; species Taxidea taxus. The sequence goes on from ML100147.1 coordinate 86,172, forward strand.
TTAAATGGCTGCAGAACTTTGTGTTGAAGGGTATACAGCTTAACTGATCTTCTGATGTTGAAAGGTTGCTTCAAGTTTTTCACTAATGTGAATGGATATCCCATTATATAATACAGTGACTATAATAGCTCCTAAATCTTTTTGTATATCTTTTTTTTTTTTTTAATCTATATAGCAAACTCCTGAAAGTGGAATAGTTCAAAAGAAATGGATATTTTTTCAGGCTTTTAATACATTTTGCCAAATTGGAACCATTTCACACTTTCACAACATAGGAGTGTGTATTTACTCATTACCTTGCCAGTATTGGATGATACAACTTTAAAAATCTGTACCAATTTGATTGATGATAGAAGTTAATATTTTCATTTTCATCTCCTTAGTTATTGGTAAGATTGAATATTTTTTTCATATAGTTAATGGTCATTTATATTTTCTAAAATTTTCTGTTTATAGCCATGTCCATTTTTTCATTCTGAGCTTATATAATAAAAATCTTGTGTGTTTTTGGCAGCTCTTAAACAAGCTTTGTACTTAAATAAGAGTCATGTGAATATGGACAAACAAAGCTTATAATAGAGATTGCTGAGTTATAGGACCTTTAGTAAATGATCTGTTGCTAAGTTAAGAAAAATAATAAAGAACAGGAAGTTTTCATTTCTGAGTTCTCAGAGCACAACCAAAAATTATAGCCATAAGCCAGTTGAGGAAAGACTGATTCTTTAACTGTTTTTTCTTTAGTTGAGAACTGTTTTGGATAAGTGAATAGGTAAATATCTTATTTAATAAAGAAGGCTATATATGATTTTTTTTAAATTTGTGACTTATTGGGATGCCTGGGTGGCTCAGTTGGTTGAGCAGCTGCCTTCAGCTCAGGTCATGATCCCAGTGTGATGGGATCAAGTCCCACATTGGGCTCCTTGCTCAGCAGGGAGCCTGCTTCTCCCTCTGCCTCTGCCTGCCAATCTGTCTGTCTGTGCTCACTCTCTCTGACAAATAAATAAAATCTTTTTAAAAAATTGTGACTTATTAGTTATGGGAAAGGATTGATTTCTGCAAAAAAAAAAATATTCCCTTTTCTGAATTTTTATTTTTTTTTTAATTTTGTTTCATTTTGTAAAAAAATTTTTGTGACTAAAGAAAGGTAATTCAGTAATATAAATTAATGGCCCAGTATCTTATTTCTTTCCTGGTGTCATTTAACTATGTTCCATGTATTAGTAAAGGAGCTCTAGTAATACATATAAAGCTATTTCGGTTCTAGCAGTTATCAAAAGCCTAGGACTCAACCCATCTAAACATGCGTAGTGATGTAAGAAATGCAAAATCATGTGGTTTCTCTTGCATTTATCTGAACTAATTGTGAAGGTTTTAAAAACCATTTCCCTGGGGCGCCAGGGTGGCTCAGTGGGTTAAAGCCTCTGCCTTCGGCTCAGGTCATGGTCTCAGGGTCCTGGGATCGAGCCCCACATCGGGCTCTCTGCTCAGCAGGGAGCCTGCTTCCTCCTCTCTCTCTGCCTGCCTCTCTGCCTGCTTGTGATCTCTGTCAAATACATGAATAAAATCTTTTAAAAAAAAACAAAACAAAACCCATTTCCCTTTTAATTAGATCATGTCTGTCCACCGCATCCCAATAAAACATTAGATTGATTAAATAATTTTTTTTTAGATTTTATTTATTTGTGAGAGAGTGAAGAGTGAGAGAGAGCATGAGTCGGTGGTTGAGGGAGAGGGAGAAGCAGACCCCCCAATGATGCAGGGCTCCATCCCAGGACCCTGGGATCATGACCTGAGCCAAAAGCAGCCACTTAATCCGACTGAGCCACCCAGGGGCCCAGTTAGATGATTCTTATTCTCTACATAAAACAAACTACCAGGGGAGGTAGTGAAGACTAAGAATAGCCAGTCACGGTGTTTTTCCTACTTCTGCAGTTTATATACTTGATAACCGTGTGTGTGTGTGTGTGTGTAGAGAGGGTATTGTTATATATTAGTATCTCTAAAATGGACCTGGCATTTTATCTCCTCATGTTGATTTCTTATTTGGAAATTAAGCTAAAAGAAGCCTAGACATAAAAAATTAAGATGTTGATTAAATATGGCTCCGTTCCTACTTTCAGTGCTGTACACATAGTAGGCTCTCAGAACATGTTTGTTGAATCAAGTTGAAATATTTGCAAGGAACTACTACTTCAGGTTTTATAAAAGGTTATTTCCCTGAGATTTTTGGTACAAAACCTATTTTGAAAGATTCGTGTGGTATAATAGCAGTTCTTGCAGTTTTAGGACAGTGGGAATGTTTACATAAGAGCCAATTTATAACTTGGATTACTTTTTCTTTAAGATATACACCCGGGGGACGCCTGGGTGACTCAGTTGGTTAAAGAGCTGCCTTCGGCTCAGGTCATGATCCCAGCGTCCTGGGATCGATCGAGTCCCATATCGGGCTCCTTGCTCAGCAGGGAGCCTGCTTCTCCCTCTGCTTCTGCCTGCCATTCTGTCTGCCTGTGCTCGCTCCTGCGCTCTCTCTCTATCTGACAAATAAATAAATTAAAAAAAAAAAAAAAGATATACACCTGGGTCACCTGGGTGGCTCAGTCAGTTAAGCGGCTAACTCTTGGTTTTGGCTCAGGTCATGATCTCGGGGTGGTGAGATCAAGTTCCTGGTAGGGCTTTGCGCTGGGTGTGGAGCCTACTTGAGGTCTTAAGAGTCTTCCTCTCCTCCCTCTGCCCTTCCCTGCTACACTCAAGCTTGCTCTCTCACACTCTCTCTTAAAAAAGGGGGGGCAGGTAAAGGCCCTTACAGGGAGTAGTTTTTATCTTCCTACATTTGAAACTAATGATAATTTGTAGTTTTATTAGAAGGCACTGTTAATGAATACTCTCTTCTATTATTTTGTGAACAGCTGGTCTTCAAACATAAAATTAGAATAATTGCAGGTTTGCTAATTGTTTAACCATTTTTAATTAAATATTTTTTTTTTAGATTTTTATTTATTTATTTGACAGATAGAGATCACAAGTAGGCAGACAGGCAGGCACAGAGGGAGGGGGAGCCTGCCGAGCAGAGAGCCCGATGTGGGGCTTGATCCCAGGACCCTGGGATCATGACCTGAGCCGAAGGCAGAGGCTTTAACCCACTGAGCCACCCAGGCGCCCCAAATTTTTTATTTTTTATTAACATATAATGTATTATTAGTCGTAGGGGTACAGGTCTGTGAATCACCAGGTTTACACACTTCACAGCACTCACCATAGCACATACCTTCCCCAATGTACATAACCCAACCACCCTCTCCCTACCCCCCTCCACCCAGCAACCCTCAGTTTGTTTTGTGAGATTAAGAGTCTCTTATGGTTCGTCTCCCTCCCAATCCCATCTTGTTTCATTTTTTCCTTCCCTACCCCCCAGACCCCCCACTTTGCCTCTCAACTTCCTCATATCAGGGAGATCATATGATAATTGTCTTTCTCTGATTGACTTATTTCGCTAAGCATAATACTTTCTAGTTCCATCCACGTCGTCGCAAATGGCAAGATTTCATTTCTTTTGATGACTGCATAGTATTCCATTGTATATATATACCACATCTTCTTTATCCATTCATCTGTTGATGGACATCTAGGTTCTTTCCATAGTTTATTTGTGGACATTGCTGCTGTAAACATTCGGATGCACATGCCCCTTCAGATCACTACATTTGTATCTTTAGGGTAAATACACAGTAGTGCGATTGCTGGGTCATAGGGTAGTTCTATTTTCAACTTTTTGAGGAACCTCCATGCTCTTTTCCAGAGTGGCTGCAGCAACAGTGTAAGAGGGTTCCCCTTTCTCCACATCCTCGCCAACATCTGTGATTTCCTGACTTGTTAATTTTAACCATTCTGACTGGTGTGAGGTGGTATCTCATTGTGGTTTTGATTTGTATTTCCCTGATGCTGCGTGA
>ML100147.1:92735-136563 GCA_003697995.1 Taxidea taxus jeffersonii
CTCTCTCTCTCTCTCTGCCTGCCTCTCTGCCTACTTGTCATCTCTCTCTGTCAAATAAATAAAATCTTTAATAAATGAATAAATGAATGAATGAATGAATGCTTGGTAAATGGGGCACCTGGGTGGCTCAGTGGGTTAAAGCCTCTGCCTTTGGCTCAGGTAATGATCCCAGGGTCCTGGGTCCCCACATCGGGCTTTCTGCTCACCAGGGAGCCTGCTTCCCCCGCCCTTCTCTCTCTGCCTGCCTCTCTACCTACTTGTGATCTCTATCAAATAAATAAATAAATAAATTTTTTTAAAAAATGCTTGGTAGAATTCCCCTGGGAAGCCGTCTGGCCCTGGGCTCTTGTTTGGGAGATTTTTGATGACTGTTTCAATCTCCTTACTGGTCTGTTAGGTTTTCTATTTCATCCTGGTTCAGTTGTGGTAGTTTATATGTCTCTAGGACATACATGTCCTGGACTGTGACTGACACAGTCTCTATGACTCTATATGTCTCTAGGAATACATCCATTTCTTCCAGATTGTCAAATTTGCTGGCATAGAGTTGCTCATAATATGTTCTTATAATTGTTTGTATTTCTTGGGTGTTGGTTGTGATCTCTCCTCTTTCATTCATGATTTTATGTATTTGGGTCCTTTCTCTTTTCTTTTTGATAAGTCTGCAGGCCTGCTAATTTTGAAAGTAATCAATTAATGACTGTATTTTATGATTAGGTCACTCACATTCATCCTTAATCATATTATGTAACAGCTATTTTTCCTTAGGCCATTAGTAGGCTGGAATATTTTGTGGCAAGAACTAAAGTGTTTTGTGATACCTGGGGGGTGGTGGTTGAACTCACGATCCCAAGGTCATGGGCTGCATGCAGTATCAACTGAGCCAGTCAGGCGCTCCTCCTTCCTTTTTAATAGAAACCATAGATGGTCCCCGACCTAGAATACTTTGACCTAGGATTTTTCAGCTTTACAGTAGTGCAGAAGTGATATGCATTCAATAGAAATTGTACTTCAAATTTTGAATTCCAATCTTTCCCTGGGTTAGTTACGTGCAGTACTCTTTTGTAATGATGCAGGGCACTGGTGGTGAACCACATTTCACTCAGTCAGCCATGTGATCATGAGGGTGAACAATTCATACATTTACTACTATTCTGTGGCTATTTAACCATTCTGTTACTAACTTTCAGTATAGTATTCAGTAAATTACGTTAGATATTCAGCCCTATATTACAAAGTAGGCTTTGTGTTAGATAATTTTGTCCCACTGTAGCTAATGTGAGTGTTCTGAACACATTTAAGGTAGGTTGCGCAAAGCTATGATGTTGGGTAGGTTAGGTGTATTAAATGCATTTCAACTTAAAATATTTTCAATTTTTTTAAAGATTTTATGTATTGGGGCGCCTGGGTGGCTCAGTAGGTTAAAGCCTCTGCCTTCGGCTCAGGTCATGATCCCAGGGTCCTGGGATCGAGCCCCACATCGGGCTCTCTGCCCAGTGGGGAGCCTGCTTCCTCCTCTCTCTCTGCCTGCCTCTCTGCCTACTTGTGATCTCCGTCTGTCAAATAAATAAAAATAAAAATAAAGATTTTATGTATTAATTTGAGAGAGAGTATATGCAAGAGATACAGCAAGCACAAGAGAGGAGGGGGACAGAGGGAAAGTGAGAAGCAGGTTCCCCACTAACCCTGGGATTGTGACCTGCGCTGAAGGCAGACACTTAACCCACTAAGCCACCCAGGTACCCAAATATTTTCAATTTGTTGGGATTTTAGTAAAACTTTAATAGTCATTGTCAGAGTTCCTTTAGTTAGAAAACTGAGAATCAAATGAGCTTCAAAAGGAGGTAATCTTCCTTTTTCAGCTTAGGTTTGCCCCTTTATCCACTACCTCTTTATCCACTGATGATGCTGTTAGAATTCCAGAAATACAAGTCCTTGAATTTGTAAAATTACTCCCTCCGTTATGTTATCACCCTGTAAGTAATAACTGATTTTTTCAAAGGTCAGACAGGCAGACATCATCCTTAAACGTTTATAAACATGGAAATAAAACCTCTTATGTCTCACAGTATATATACTTTACATTGGAAAGGCCCTTCCCAGTCTGTTTATTCTGTATTACATGAGTCTAAAAAGTACTGGTTGTGTTTTAATTTCCCAAGTTCAGTAATTTAGGTTGAAGCAACCAGTTTGAAAGTGACAGCAGGTAAACTGTGACTGACTAGACTGACTAGAGGAGAGATAGGAAAAAATAATAAAAGCAAGTAAAATCTAATGTTTGGGGACTTACTCTTCTAGTCAGTCCTTAAAACATTACTAAGTCAGTGATCAAAAAATACTTAATTTATGCTGATTAGGAAGACTGAGACATTAAAAATAGATTGGAAAGAATTCATGAGACATGCTTATTAGAATATTTAATATTTTAATGTTTAAAATTGATATTCTAATGAGAAATGTATCACATGACAGGAATTTGTATTAAATGAGTAATAAATATAATATACAAGTAATACACTTAGCATACCACCTGGCTCAATAAATGTTAGCTCTTGTTTTTGTAGTCAGTATCTTTTTGTCTAGTTGTAGTCCGTGTACCGTCACCTAAAATGTCCTTAGTTCTTTGCCTATCCACTTCCTTTAATTTATTAAGTATGTGTTCTATTACTTGTATGGCCTTTGTGAATTAACTTTATCTCCATGGTCATAGGGAGCTAGAATTAGGTTTATTTATTTTGTTCTATTTGTTGCCAAGGAAAATAAAGGAAGCATCAGTTCATACTGTACAGCTGAAAGTAGCAAATATCAATTGGCTAGAGAACTATAGTCCTAGGGCTGAGGATTGTATTTTTCAGTAAAAGATAAATTCATCAGTAGACTTAATTTAAGATAAAAATCACGTAACATAAAATTCACCCTTTTAAAGTATACTTTTCAGTGTTAGTATATTTACAAAATCCTATACTTTTAAAAGAAAGCATTTTAAGTAGCTTAATTATGTATTTTTTTTAGCTGTGAATGTTTACTTTTGCCCTTGTGGTTACCACTTCCTAAACACCTCTTGCCTTCTCTTAAATTTTTTTTATTAAGGTCTAATGTCATATCTCTTTTAGGAAGGCCGTCTTGATTCTTTACTCCCACCGCCCTTTTTTTAAATTCCTTTATTATATAGCTTATCACATCTATATTATAATTATCTCTTTAGTTACTTGTCTTCCCTTTCAGGCCATTTATCTCTCAGGGATAGAGACTGTTCTTATTTTCCCTACTACCTAGCGGAGCTAGAACAGTGCCTTAGTACATATTTATTGAATGATTATAACCCCAGATAGTTCTGGCTGCCCCTAAGCCTTAAGCATATACTAAGAACTTGATATATTTAATGGTGAATTTTTTTTTTAAAAACGTGCTTTTTGTTGCTGGGAATCATACCATTAAATATGGTGGAAGGAACCAGTGCTTTCCCACTCAGTCAACACATACACACTCACACACTCACATTCACATGTGCACACAAAATAATTGAAATCCGTAGAGATTGAGTGCCTTAGTGGTGAAGTTGGGAATAAAAAGCCATGTTACCTCATTGTTTCCTGTACCATTCTATTTTCTCTTACACCTTACAGACTATGCTCTTGATTTACCAAAAAATTCATTTGTTTCCTTAGGTTTTAGTAAAAGACCTTGAAAATGTTGATTTAATTATAATATTTTTTTCCTAATACTTTTCTGTTTTTTCGTATAAGTAAGAAACTAGTTGCTAACAGAATACTGGAAAAGAAGTTTTAAATTGTCTTTTTTTTTTTTTTTTAAGATTTTATTTATTTATTTGACAGACAGAGATTATAGGTAGGCAGAGAGGCAGGCAGAGAGAAAGGAAGGAGAAGCAGGCTCCCTGCTGAGCAGAGAGCCCGATGCGGGGCTCGATCCCAGGACCCTGGGATCAAGACCTGAGCCGAAGGCAGAGGCTTTAACCCACTGAGCCACCCAGGTGCCCCGAAGTTTTAAATTGTCTTAAACAGGGACGCCTGGGTGGTTCAGTGGGTTAAGCCTCTGCCTTCGGCTCAGGTCATGATCTCAGGATCCTGGGATCGAGCCCCACATCGGGCTCTCTGCTTGGCAGGGAGCCTGCTTCCTCCTCTCCCTCTCTGCCTGCCTCTCTGCCTACTTGTGATCTCTGTCTGTCAAATAAATAAATAAATAAAATCTTTAAAAAAAATTGTCTTAAACAGTGACAACATTTTTATGTCTTACAGACCTCCGTGAGTGAAAGCCTTCAGAGGGAAGCTGCTAAGAAACAAGCAATGAAACAGGTAAGGTGGCTGAGTGAATTAAATGTATTTGGTGAGATAAGTATTTCAGTATGAGTTTTGGCATTAGGTCCTAAGACTGAGCAGAGTAGTTGTATATAAAGAAATAATTCTATCTTGACCCTTTTCTGAAAATGTTTAAGATGTTTCTTGATTTACATATTTTTCAGGTTTTTATGATAAATTTTCAAGGAAAAAGCACAATGAAGAATTAACTCTTCATTGCTGTGTTGTAGATTAAACCCATTTCTCTTTTCCGATGACTCAGTAGTCTTAACAGTGGATTATATGGTTTAATAATTCTTACTTTGCTTAAAAAAAGTCTCTTCACACCAAAGTGGTTTCATAATTTTGTATTTGAAATTCATCTACAAAGAATGGGGAATATCTGATAATTTTCAATAGATTTGCCTCATACTTTATATTTGTATAGTGCTCTGTCATATTTGTGTCATAATGTGTCATACACACATTACATTTTTAAAATTCTCACAAACCTGCTCATGGTCCTGATTAAGAAATCTGAAACTTCAAAAGGATAAATTATTACCCCTCATGATCACACAGCTAATTACAGAACTAGGCCTGAAGGTCTACTGATTTTTCTACTATGCCATTGTATCTTAGCTGCTGCAGAACATAATGAAACTAAACAATGTCACGGTACCTTTCTTTTTAATTTTTAATTTTTCCCCCTCCACATTTTCTTTAACTTTTGGCAATTGTTTCTCCGTTCTCTACCTTGAATCCTGCATAAGGATTAATTTGTTAAATACTTCCTAATGTGCCAGATTTTATGGCAGCTACTTCTTTTTTAATGAAGCTGATATAATTTATATAAAGCTGATAACAATAGCACCTCATAGAGTACATTACTTGGAGCCATATACATATATGGGGGAAAGGGGAGGAGAAAATAAGCATTTAATTTTGAATATTATTTAATTCTGTAGTAGGCAAAGGGAATCATGGAGGAACACATAGATAACTTTGAAGATACTTGTAATGTTCTAGTTCTAAAGCTGGGTGACATATTCTTGAGTGTGCATTTTATTGCGTGGGTATGTGTATATGCTATTTTTTCTATTTGAAATGCTGCATAACAAAAATAATTTTTATTCTTAATTTTTAAATTTTTTTATTTAATTTTATTTAATTAATATATAATGTATTATTGGTTTCTGAGGTGGAGGTCAGTGATTCCTTAATCTTATAGAATACCCAGATGGCAGCTACTTCTTAAGAATTAATTTCTTAAAATAATTCTGTAAGATAGATGCTCTTACAGTCTTCATTTTGTAGTTGAGGATATGAAGGCAAAAGGACTTATGTGACTTCTATGAGATCTCATAGTTCAACTCAAGCAGTACAGTTGCAGAGTACACGCTTTTAGCCATTATGTTTACTGCCACCCTGGAGAATGGGCACAGAATTACGTAGTTTATTAATGTTAAGATAATATCTTTGTTTTATACTGGAATATAATGTGTAACTCAACAGTCTCAAATGATTAATGCACACATTTTTAAAAATGTGATTTTTTAACATTTTTAAAATTTTTTATAATTTTTTAATAAACATATAATGTATTATTAGCCCCAGGGGTCTGTGAATCGCCAGGTTTACACACTTCACAGCACTCACCATAGCACATACCCTCCCCAATGTCCATAACCCCACCACCCTCTCCCTACCCCCCTTCCCCACGGCCACCCTCTGTTTTGTGAGATTAAGAGTCTCATACGGTTTGTCTCCCTCCCGATCCCGTCTTGTTTCATTTATTCTTAAAAATGTGATTTTTTAACATAAATGCTAAAATGCTTTGAGTTAGAACTTTAGGGCCCAGTAGAATTTTAGAGGGACCATCAGAGTTCAACTTTTTACCATTATCAATGAGAGAATTAGTTACAGAGAATCTGCTGACTTCCCCAAGTTCATGTAATTTCCTTGTTTTCTAGTGTTCTTCGGACATTTTTGTGTTGCCTTTTCTTACCTATTTTTTAAAGGATAAATCCCAAATCTAATTTTATTCTTAATACTAGCTGTCCCAAACCACTTCTTCTAATAGACTTTTTCTTTTTCTCATAGTTTGCTTGAAAGTTAGGAGTGCTCCTATAGCTGTTTCTATACCTTTACCTGCCTGCTGCCCCTTTGGTCTCCCAGCTGTACTTCTGCTTTTCACTTTATTCCCCACTTGGATGTTTAACTCTTGTCTTCTGGTTTAATCCCAAACTTATCTCTGTGATGAAGAATACTAACTGTATTGCATTTACTAAATCTGAGATATAATACTCTTAGAAATGGGGTATTTTATTTTATTTTTTAAGGTTTTTTTAAAAATTTAAATTCAGTTAATTAACATATAGTATATTATTAGTTTCAGAGGTAGAGTTCAGTGTTTCATCAGTTGTATATAACACCCAGTACTCATTACATCATGTGCCCTCCTTAATGCCTGTCACCCTGTTACCCCATCCCCTCAATCCCCTCCCCTCCTGCAACCCCCAGTTTGTTTCCTATGACTAAAAGTCTCTTTTTTTAAAATTTTTTATTTTTTTATTAACATATAATGTATTATTAGCCCCAGGGGTACAGGTCTGTGAATCGCCAGGTTTACACACTTCAGAACACATACCTTCCCCAATGTGCATAACCCCACCACCCTCTCCCTACCTCCTCCCCCTGGTAACCCTCAGTTTGTTTTGTGAGAGTAAGAGTCTCATATGGTTTGTCTCCTTCCCAATCCCATCTTGTTTTATTTATTCTTTTCCTACTCCCTAAACCCTCCACGTTGCCTCTCAACTTCCTCATATCAGGGAGATCATATGATAATTTTCTTCCTCTGACTGATTTCGCTAAGCATAATATCCTCTAGTTCTATCCACATCGTCACAAATGGTAAGATTTCATTTCTTTTTTGATGGCTGCATAGTATACATACATACATACATACCACATCTTATTTTTTTTTAAAGATTTTATTTATTTATTTGACAGACAGAGATCACAAGTAGGCAGAGAGGCAGGCAGAGAGAGAGGAGGAAGCAGGCTCCCTGCTGATCAGAGAGCCCGATGTGAGGCTCGATCCCAGGATTCCGGGATCATGACCCAAGCCGAAGGCAGAGGCTTTAACCCACTGAGCCACCCAGGCGCCCCCCACATCTTCTTTATCCATTCATCTGTTGATGGACATCTAGGTTCTTTCCATAGTTTGGACTAAGAGTCTCTTACAGTTTGTCTTCCTCGGTGATTTCGTCTTGTGTTATTTTTCCCTCCCTTTCCCCATGCTTCTCTGTTTAGTTTCTTAAATTTCACATTTTTTTAAAAGATTTTATCCATTTATTTGACAGAGATCACAAATAGGCAGAGAGAGAGAGAGGGAAGCCAGGGAGCCCGATGTGGGGCTTGGTCCCAGGACCCCGAGATCATGACCCAAGCCTAAGGCAGAGGCTCAACCCACTTAGCCACCCAGGTGCCCCTCCACATATTTTTTTCTTGAGATTTTATCAGTTGAGAGAGAGCAGAGTGAGAGAGAGAGAGAGAGCACACTTAGCAGGAGGGGCAGAGGGAGAGGAAAAAAACGACTCCCAATTGAGCAGGGATCCCAACTTAGGGCTCCATCCCAGTACCCTGGGATCATGACCTGAGCTGAAGGCAGATGCTGAACTGACTGAGCCACCCAGGTGTCCTTTAAATTCCACGTATGAGTGAAATCATATAATTCTTTCTCTGATTTATTTCACTTAGCATAATTCCCTCTAGTTCCATCCATGTCATTGTAAATGGCAAGATTTCAGTGGCTATCTGGATTTTTTCCATAGTTTGTCTATTATGGACATTGCTGCTATAAACATTGGGGTGCACGTGCCCCTTCAGATCATTATATTTGTATCTTTGGGGTAAATACCCAGTAGTGCAATTGCTGGGTCATAGGGTAGCTCTATTTTCAACTTTTTGAGGAACTTTTTGCTGTTTTCTAGAGTGGCTGCAGCAGCTTGCATTCCCACCAACAGTGTAAGAGGGTTCCCCTTTCTCCACATCCTTGCCAACATCTGTCATTTCCTGACTTGTTAATTTTAACCATTCTGACTAGTGTGAGGTGGTATCTCATTGTGGTCTTGATTTGTATTTCCTGATGCCCAGTGATGTTGAGCATTTTTTTAATGTGTTGGCCACTTGTATGTCTTCTTTGGAGAAAATGTCTGTTCATGTCTTCTGCCCATTTCTTGACTGGATTATTTATTCTTTGTGTGTTGAGTTTGGTAAGTTTTTTATAGATTTTGGATACTAGCCCTTTACCTCATATGTCATTTGCAAATACCTTCTGCCATTTTGTAGGTTGCCTTTTGGTTTTGTTGACTGTTTCCTTTGCTATGCAGAAGCTTTTTATCTTGCTGGAGTCCCAGTAGTTCATTTTTGCCTTTGTTTCCCTTGCCTTTGGCAGCATATCTAGCAAGAAGTTGCTGCAGCTGAATTTAGAGAGGTTGCTGCCTGTGTTCTCCTCTAGGATTTTGATGGATTCCTGTCTCACACTGAGGTCTTTATTCATTTTGAGTCTATTTTTGTGTGCGGTATAAGAAAATGGTCCAGTTTCATTCTTCTGCATGTGGCTGTCCAATTTTCACAACACCATTTGTTGAAGAGACTCTCTTTTCCATTGGACCTTCTTTCCTGCTTTGTCGAAGATTGGTTGGCCATAGAGTTGAGGGTCTCTTTCTGGGTTCTCTGTTGTGTTCCGTAGATCTATGTGTCTGTTTTTGTGCCAGTACCATACTGTCTTGATCATTACAGCCTTATAATAGAGTCTGAAGTCCAGAGTTGTGATGCCACCAGCTTTGGTTTTCTTTTTGATCATTCTTTTGACTATTATGCAGGGTCTTTTTTGGTTGCATATAAATTTTAGCATTGTGTGTTCCAGCTCTGTGAAAAATGCTGGTTGTTATTTTGATAAAGATTACACTGAATGTATAGTTGCTCTAGGTAGCATTGACTTTTAAACAGTATTTGTTCTTCCAGTCCATCAGCATGGAATGTTTTTCCATTTCTTTTTTTTTTTTTTTTTAAGATTTTATTTATTTATTTGTTAGAGAGAGAGAGAGAGCACGAGCACAGGCAGACAGAGCGGCAGGCAGAGGCAGAGGGAGAAGCAGGCTCCCTGCCAAGCAAGGAGCCCGATGTGGGACTCGATCCCAGGACACTGGGATCATGACCTGAGCCGAAGGCAGCTGCTTAACCAACTGAGCCACCCAGGCGTCCCTGTTTTTCCATTTCTTTATGTCTTCCTCAGTAGCTTTCAAGAGGGCTCTATAATTTTCAGATCCTTTGCCTCTTTGGCTAGGTTTATTCCTAGGTATCTTACAATTTTTGGTGCAGTTGTAAATGGATTCGATTCCTTTTCTCTTTTTCTCTCACTTTTAGTGTATAAAAATGCAGCTATTTCTTTACATTGATTTTATACCCTGCCACTTTGCCGAATTCCTATGAGTTCTAACAATTTTGGTGTGGAGTCTTTCGGGTTTTCCACAGAGTGTATCACATCATCTGCGAAGAGTGAAAGTGTAACTTCTTTGCTGATTCAGATTCTTTTTAAGGAATGGGTTATTTTAATAGCCAGACAACATTTTTTTTCCTTCTGTTCTTTTATCTGGTCTTCAAGTTTATAGAACCGATGATGGCAACACTATCTGACCCCCTGTTTCACTGGAAAACCTATTAAATGTCTTCCTTAGCTATAGTATTTGTAAATAAATATTGTCAAGCCAAGTTCAGAAGTTCTCTGCTCTTGGTTTGAGGTGTTGCTTTTTTTATTTTTTTTTTTTAAGATTTTTTTATTTATTTGTCAGAGAGTGAGCACAGGCAGACAGAGAGGCAGGCAGAGGCAGAGAGAGAAGCAGGCTCCCTGCCGAGCAAGGAGCCTGATGCGGGACTCGATCCCAGGACACTGGGATCATGACCTGAGCCGAAGGCAGCCGCTTAACCAACTGAGCCACCCAGGCGTCCCATTGTGTTGCTTATTTTTAAAAATAATATATGAGTGAACTATATAAAGCAGATAATACAACAACTTAGAAGGTGGATACAATTATTTTCCTAATTTTTTTTAGATGAAAACTGAGGCAAGAAAAGATTTTACATGAATTTACTCATAGTAGCTAATAAGAGCCAGGATTCAAACCCAGGCAGCCTGGCTCCAGACTGATGTTTATATTTTCAGTCTAAAATGTGGGACGCCTGGGTGGCTCAGTTGGTTAAGCGGCTGCCTTCGGCTCAAGTCATGATCCCAGCTTCCTGGGATCGAGTCCCACATCGGGCTCCTTGCTCGGCAGGGAGCCTGCTTCTCCCTCTGCCTCTGTCTGCCTATGCTTGTTCACTCTCTCTCTCTCTCTCTCTGACAAATAAATAAATAAAATCTTAAAAAATAAAATAAAATAAAATGTAATTAAATTTTGTAATATATATCTGATTCATGATCCTCTCTCAGAAAAGTTAACCAAGACTTTTTATGGTATGTTACAGCTGACTCATACTTTTTAGACATGTTTGTTTGTTTGTTTGTTTTAGACCAAACTAGAAATCCAGAAGGCCCTTGCAGAAGATTCCACTGTATATGAATATGACAGTATTTATGATGAAATGCAGAAGAAAAAGGAGGAAAATAATCCCAGATTGCTTTTGGGAAAAGACCGGAAGGTTTGTAGCTGAAAGTACAAATTTCTTTGACCTCAAAGATTTATTTAATTATTTTAGAGAGAGAGTGAGAGTGTGAATGTGCAGGTGGGGGAAGGGTAGAGGGGAGAATCTCAAGCAGACTCCCCACTGATTGTGGAGCCTGACATGGGACTTGATCTCACTATACCCTGAGATCATGACCCAAGCTGAAATCAAGAGTTGGACACTTAACTGACTGAGCCACCTCGGTACCCCTTGACCTGCATTTTATATCTAATCTTACTTAGCATGAGGAATGATCTGAGGAAAACCTTTTATAAGGGTGTTTGAAGTGTGAAGAGCCCCTAGTTCCTGATAACATAGATTTGATTTAGAACCCAAGAAGCCCTACATTTATCCTAATAAGAACGAGTAAATTATCTAACAATAAAAACAGTAAGTTTTTATTTTTTTGTTTTATCGCCTTCACAAATAAAATTTTTTTAAACAGAGTTTTATGTTTTGTCTTGTTTTTAAATATTTTATTTATTTATTTGATAGCGAAAGAGACAGTGAGAGAGGGAACACAAGCAGGGTGAGTGGGAGAGGGAGAAGCAGGCTTCTCTTTGAGCAGGCAGCATGATGGTGGGGCTCCATCCCAGGACCCTGGGATTGTGAATCGTGATCTGAGCTGAAGACAGACGTTTAATGCCTGAGCACCAAGGCGCCCCACAGATAAATTTTTGAAATTTTTTCTTAGAAAGTCTTTGTAGGGGCGCCTGGGTGGCTCAGTGGGTTAAAGCCTCTGCTTTCTGCTCAGGTCATGATCCCGGGGTCCTGGGATCGAGCCCCACATAGGGCTCTCTGCTCGGCAGGGAGCTTCCTCCTCTCTGCCTACTTGTGATCTCTGTCTGTCAAATAAATAAATAAAAACTCTTTAAAAAAAAAAAAAAAAGAAAGTCTTTGTATTAGTAACTCCTCTTCCTGTTCATATTTTGTGTTTTACCATCTTCTCATTTCTTTATTGCTTTCAGGCTGACAGCTGAATCATCTGCACATATCATATTTTTAGTTTCAAATAAATGATTAAGAGTGAGGTCTTAATATAAGTCCAAATTTTCTATCATTCTATTTCTTTCACAAGCACAGACTGATTGTTAAAGATATTTACATTTTATAGTAGTACAGGGTGGTGGTGTAAAATTGCAGCTTTTTTAAAAAAATAGGCTCCATATAGAGCCCATTGGTGGGCTTGAACTCACAACCCCAAGATCAAGACCTGAGCTGACAGCCACTCAGGCGCACCCCCATCTATTCTTTTAAATAACCATATTTCAACTAATGTGAAAAACTAGTAAGAACCTTTCTGATTTACTTTTCTGTTGAAGTATTGAGATAGTACCTGTAAAAAGGATGAAAACATAGTTGAAAAATTATAGTTTGAGATTTTTAAAAAAGTAAAATAGCATTTTGAATAATTTGTCTTTACACTTAAATTTTTATTGAAAAGAATTTTAGTTTCAGTCTTGCTAATAAATTTATATTGTTTTGAGAGGATGACAGTCCCACCTATTTGAACTAGCCATTTTTATCTTAATAAATTCATGATAAAAACAGAATATTATTAATTTTTATCTTTGATTCTTCTCTGAATAATCTTATTTTTTCCTCTAGCCCAAATATATTCACAACTTACTAAAAGCAGTTGAGATCAGAAAAAAGGAACAGGAAAAGAGAATGGAAAAGAAAATACAGAGAGAACGAGAAATGGAGAAGGGAGAGTTTGATGATAAGGAGGCATTTGTGACATCTGCCTATAAGAAAAAACTGCAAGAGAGAGCTGAAGAGGAAGAAAGAGAAAAAAGGGCTGCTGCACTCGAAGGTGAACTGGAAGAGGGAGGAGGGGAGAAGGAAACAGAAGCAGCAAAATTCTACCCTGTGGTTTCGCTATTTGCTCTGTCCCTGAACTTCTAGATTCTAGATGTTGTGATCCTCATTTATATGAATTCAAGGTGTAGATATGATAGTCTATGATACTATAAAACGGAGAAGAGATGATGACTAAAAACTTAGCTGTACTTTTAACTTCTACTGGAATTCACATCTCGTTTTGTTGCTTAAAACTATAGCCATTACAAGTTATTGCCTTAGAAAATAATTCCAAATGTAAAAGCCTTTACTACAAGTCATAACACCATAATATTTGTCAGAAGCAGTATAAACCAAGATTTAAATCCTAGTTATATTTTCTGGGTTTAGAAAACTAGAGTAACATCACTCAGGGAACTGGGTAGGCATTTAGAAAAATAGTAACGTTAATTCAAGAAAGAAGAAAGATATGCAGGAGCCAGAGAATGTCTTAATGCTTTACTTCAGTATTTTGTACTCATGGTCATTTCTCAAGACCTAAGTGCATTGTATACTTATAAATAGTTTAATTAGCAGATGCTCATCAATTTTAAACAGAAGAAAATCAAATCTATAATCTGTCTAAGCATGTATTATGTGTTTATATAGAATATCAGTTGGCAGATTTTCTGTGAAGAGCCAGATAAGTAAATATTTTAGGCTTTGTGTACCATATGATCTCTGCTGGAGCTACTCAGTTCTGCCTTTCTAATTCAAAAGCAGCCTTGAACAATAAGTGAACAAGGCTACATTCCAATAAAAATTTATTTACAAAAACAGTAAGGCACATTTGGCCTGCAGGCTATAGTTTGCTAACTAGATCTAGAGAGTAGTTTATATACAATGTATGTTACTTTCTCTGTATCTGAAAAACTGAACTGTGCTATGCCTTGTTGAATATATTTCTCTCACTTTGCTTGCCTCCTCTTAGCACGTTTGGATGTAACCAAGCAGAAAGATCTCAGTGGATTTTATAGACACCTGTTAAATCAAGCAGTTGGTGAAGAGGAAGTACCTACATGCAGCTTCCGTGAAGCCAGGTAAGACGCGGCATATGGAATAGTAGAAGATTCCACTCATGATCTGTGGTTGTGGGATCACTTTAACCCTCTGAAAGATAAAGGAATGCAGTATTGCATATTGTGTTGTCAGCCAAACCTGACCTAATGAAATTGTTAGGGATTTACACTTTCTTTTTTAAGATTTTATTTATTTATTTGACAGACAGAGATCACAAGTAGGCAGAGAGAGAGGAGGAAGCAGGCTCCCCGCGGAGCAGAGAACCCTATGTGGGGCTCGATCCCAGGACCCTGGGATCATGACCTGAGCTGAAGGCAGAGGCTTTAACCCACTGAGCCACCCAGGCGCGCCGGATTTACACTTTCTTAATTAAAAACCCACAGATTGGGGCACCTGGGTGGGTCAGTGGGTTAAAGCCTCTGCCTTCAGCTCAGGTCATGATCTCAGGGTCCTGAGATGGAGCCCCACATCGGGCTCTCTGCTTAGTGGGGAGCCTGCTTTCCTTCTCTCTCTGCCTGCCTCTCTGCCTACTTGTGATCTCTCTCTCTCTGTCAAATAAATAAATAAAATCTTTTTTTTAAATAAATAAATAAAAATTTTAAAAACCCACAGATTATTTATTTCTGTTCTGCAGTAATCCTATATGTATATTCAAATAATATATAAGGGAAGTGGTTTATTTTCATAAACAGAACATGGCCTCTATAAAACAGAAGATTCACATATCAAGGGCTAGAAATGTACTACCTCATATGTAGCTACATTACAAATACTCAATTGCCACATTTGGGTAGTGGCTACCATATTAGATGGCACAGATACGAACATTACCATTCTGTAGATATGTCCATTAGCACTGGCATAGAAAATAAGGATTGGAGGGGTTTTCTGATAAAATCATAAGGTATCATAGGAATGATGAAATGACTGTCATAAGTATAAAGCTAAATTTAAAAGGGAGAATTTGTCCTAAGCTTGTACCTGAGTAAATGGTTTTTTGGAACAGAAACATTGAGATTAGAGGATCTAAGTCTGTGTTGCTAAGAAAAGGAAAGAGTAGAATTAGGGCTGAAGAGCCAGAATTAGATTTATATTCCACCTTCCCTCCTCTTGCCAAATTCTGGGTTTGATTACAAAACTGATGAAAATTAGGAGTCTAAGGAAGTATATTTGAAGAGAGATTTTTGAGTGGAAAATTAGAATTTCTATTAGAGTTTCTTCTGGAATAGTTGTGAGGCCAGCCATGAAATTCCATAATGTCATTTAATAGTTGTACTTTTCTCAGAGTCTAATAATGGAATTCCTAGGTATTAAATAATCCTTTAGCCAAGACAGTTCTGCCAGCAATTCCCAGAGAACCACAGTTCTGTTAGTACGATTACTATGTAATCAGTAAGAATGAATGTGTGGCTAATGTAAATAAATTAGCCACACTTACCAGTTGGGAAAATGTAGGTGATGTAAATGATTTTTGATGTTTTTTATTGTAATCAGATGAATTCACGTATTCCTGTTTTGTTATGATAGGTGCCAGGGGTTATATTAGGATGTTCATGCCTTTTTAATCATAAGATTATGTAGTGATATTTAGAATTAGATTTTGCTACCATTTTGCTGTGAAAATATCTTCAGCTATTTCCAGGACTATTCTTGAATTTTTTGAAAAGAGAGGAATCAAGAATCCGTCAAAGCTGCAACTTGAACTTCATGTTGTGAAAGTAGCACTTAGATCCAGAATATATCTTACTATTCCCAATTATTCTTATCATGCTTAACAAAAATGAAGACCTTACACAGACTTATGCTTGGAGGTTCTAGTGGTCCAATACAGAAAGGCTAATTTGCTCTATTTTAACTTCTAACTTTTTCTGAAAATACTCTGTATGGTTGGAAAATACTAGTTTGCAGATATTTACAGGGTAAATAGCACCTTTTTGCATTTAGTAGTTATATTGGTTTAAGTATTGAGAAAAATTATATGAACTTACTATAGTGATAATGTGGCATTTTGTGTTATATTACCTGTTTTAAGATCTGGGATAAAGGAAGAGAAATCAAGAGGTTATTCGGATGAAGTAAGTTCGGAGAACAGAATACCACATGAGAAAAGCAGTGTCCAAACTGTTGTGCAAGCAAAGGAAAACCCAGATGCAGACAGTGACTTTGATGCTAATAGGGAGAATGATGAAATGGAAGAAAATAATAAAGTGAACTGCAGAAGGAAAAAGGTCACAGAGACCTCCGAGAGTGACTCCAAGCATCAGAGAAATCAAGCGCACTCGCGGTCTTCTAGTGAAGAAAGAGAGCATGGTACCAAATGCCACACAAAAAGGTCCAAGTCAAGAGTTCATGAGAAAAGGGAAGATCACCACCAAGAGAGACAATCCAGGGATCATGAAAACTATTATACTGACCATGATTACCGAAAAGAAAAGAAGGATTCTCATAGGCACAGAGAGTCCAGTCATAGAGATTCTCACTGGAAGAGGCATGAATATGAAGATAAAATGAGGGGAAGAGACCAAAGAGAAAGAAATGACAGAGATTGGAAAAGGGAGAAAGACAGGGAGAAATACTCCCCAAGAGAACAAGACAGAGATAGACAACGAAATGATCACAACCGACACAGTGAGAGAGGAGGAGAGAAGGAAGAGAAAAGCAAAGAAAAGGAAGAGCATATGAAAGCAAGGAAAGAAAGATATGAAAACAGCAATAAGTACAGAGATAGAGAACAACGGGAAATAAGTGTTCAATCTTCAGAAAGAAGCCGAGACAAAAAAGAAAGCAGCCCAAATTCTAGGGCAAAGGATAGGTTTCTTGACCGGGAAGGATCCAGTAAAATGAGAAATACGGAAAAGGACAAAGAAAGAAACCCAGAGAAACCCTCCAGTTCTGAAACATCCCTAGGAGCAAAACATAGACTCACAGGGGGAAGCCAAGAGATGGGCAAAGAACAAGAGAGACCACCTGAGGTAGGGAACAAGTTTGCAAAGCGAAGCAATGCAGAAACTGTAATGTCGGCTAGAGACAGGTACCTGGCCAGGCAAATGGCACGGGTTAATGCAAAGACATATATTGAGAAAGAAGATGACTGATAACTGCCCAAATAGAAAGAACTTGGAAGCACAAAAATCGTAACTCCTGGACCATACTTTGTGAAGGCATAAAGGAGTGTGTTAATAATGGTTGGGGGGCGCCTGGGTGGCTCAGTGAGTTAAGCCACTGCCTTCGGCTCAGGTCATGATCCCAGGGTCCTGGGATCAAGTCCCGCATCGGGCTCTCTGCTTAGCAGGGAGCCTGCTTCTCCCCTCCCCTCTCTGCCTGACTCTCTGCCTACTTGTGTAATCTCTGTCTGTGGATGGCATTTTTAAATATATTTTCAAAATTCATTTTTGGTTTAAGTAAAAAAATAAGTCCTTTTATCTTGAATGTTTGAATGAATTGATACATATTTAATTATCAGTACCACATTCTTATTTGTATTCAAGCAACTTAAAGAATGTTAAATCCCTGTAGTTACTTTATGAGGACAGTGGGCTCCACTATAGCCATTAAAAAATAATTCAAACAACCCCCTAATAATGTTGGTTTTGTTGCAGGAGGTATTTTATAAATACTGTATTCTAGATAAAAATATGTGGATTTGAACAATAAAGTAGAAACTATTGTTATACTTTACCTTCTGAAATTTGTGTTAATGGATAAAATACAGATCAGATATCCTATGTAATTCTCACAGTGCATTTGGCTTAAATGCAAATAAAAATAGTGATGTGTTTGTACATTTAATTCATGCACATATTTTATTTTAAAACTATGTCACTCATTTATGCCACAATTCCTCTGTTTTTTAAATTTTTAAAAATCACTTTAATTGGGGTGCCTGGGTGGCTCAGTTGTTAAGCATCTATCTGCATTCAGCTCGGGTCATGGTCCCAGGATCCTGGCATCGAGCCCTGCATCCAGCTGCCTGCTCAGCAGGAAGCCTGCTTCTCCCTCTTCTACTCTCCCTGTTTGTGTTCCCTCTCTCACTGTCTCTCAAGTAAATAAATCTTTTTTAAAAATCACTTTAATTCTAAAACCCTGTCAAGTTAATTGGTTATGTTATTTCAGTCAATTTTAGGTAAGGGTAAAAAGATGGAGGAGATTCAGGTAGCCTATTTAAGAGCCTATCTTATTTTATATACTTAAAAAACTTAACATTTGGGGATACCTGCCTGGGTCAGTGGGTTAAGTGTCCGACTTGATTTTGGCTCAAATTATGATCTCAGGGTTGTGAGATCAAGCCCCATGTCAGGCTCCTGTGCTGGGAGTCTCTTTTGGTTTATCTCCCTCCCGCATCCTATTAGACCAGTGATGGGGCACCTGGGTGGCTTTCTGTTAAGTGTCTGCCTTCAGCTTAGGGTCCTGGGATTGAGCTTCAAGTCAGGCTCTGTGCTCAGCGGGGAATCTCTTGCTTTCTCTGCTTCTGTGTGCATGCTCACTCACTCTCTCAAAATCTTTAAATAAAAATAAAATAGATTAGTAACAAACAGTTAAAAAGCACTGAATACATGTACGTAAGGGGAGTCATATCGTAACTATGAAAAAGTTAAGGTGAAATGATGGAAGACCATGAGTGACAGGCTAAAAATCTTCAACCTCTGTAGGGAATATGGTTCCTTTGTTGCAGTTAAAAGTAGAGCCATGGATTAGATTAGTTTAACCATAGTATGTAAGGTAGAGTCAAGAAGGGAGAAACAGAACTGATAAGAAACTTGATTTCTTTCCCTCAGTTGTTTAGAGACTTTTCACAAAGTAGCTTGGATGCTTTGGATAGTAAAAGCTATATATTACTTTTATTAACAAAATTTTGACATAATTCAGGGACGAACTACAAATTAAGGGTTTTCTTTGGATCTCCAGATACATAGATGTTTTTGCCTCTGGCATTCATTTTACCCTTTTCTTGACTTGAGTGGTAATTACTTGGCTGTTCTATTCATTGTAAATATGTTTTATAGATTCTCTGTGTAATATATCCCACAACATTTTTATAATCTTAAAATTTCTAATACATGTGTCAGAGGAACAACATTGGCCATCCTGGTTAATCTTAGTCATTTTTACAGGAAGAATCTACAGAGATGTTGATTAATAGAATGGCTTACACATAGGGCAGCGGTTATTTGAGAAGTATGATTTGGGCTAGTATGAGTAAGAAATTTTAAATTTGTTGGTGATGTGTGGTTTTTTGTTTTGGGGTTGTTTTTTTTAGACTTCATTTATTTGGGCGCCTAAGCGTCTGCCTTTGGCTCAGGTCATGATCTCAGGGTCCTGGGATCGAGTCCTGCATCAGGCTCCCCTCAGTAGGTAGTCTGCTTCTCCCTCTCTTCTCTGCCCCTCCCCAGTCTCCACTGACTGAGCCAGCCAGGGGCACCTGGCTGGCTCAGTCAGTGGAGCATGAAGCTCTTAATCTCAGGGTGGTAAATTTGAGCCCCACATGGGGTCTGGAGATTACTTAAAATTAAATCTTAAGAAAATAAAAAATAAAAGTGTGCCCTTCATAAGATTGATGTGAGAATTGCTTAGAACAATGCATGCAATGTTGTGCCTAACATTAGTAAGCACCCAGTAAGTACCAGTATTTGTTATCAGTTATATTACTACTACCCGTGAGGATATGGGGCTAGTGAAGTTGAGTGACTTATGTAAGGTTACTTCGTTTGATAGTTGCTGAGAAAGGACTTGAGCCCTTGTCTTCTCAATCCCCTCTGGTTGTTCTTTGCATTGGCGCAGGGAACTTTTTTGCTTTTGGAAAAATACATGGCATCACTCATACTTCTGATGGAGGGAAACTAGGCCAGATGAATGACATGAAATATATATTTTCATGTATTTAGCAAATTGAGGGGTATGTGCCAGATGTGTTAGAATCTTGTTCATTGTGTTAAGAAGACAAAGCCTAAAAGAAGAAATAAGGAGTAGTTAGCAGGAAAGATGGTGGGTTGGGAAAAAGAGTTTAAAAATACACTTAAGTTGGGGTGCCTGGGTGGCTCAGTGGGTTAGGGCCTCTGCCTTCAGCTCAGGTCATGATCCCAGGTTCCTGGGATCGAGCACCGCATCGGGCTCTCTGTTCAGTGGAGAGCCTGCTTCCCCCTCTCTCTGTCTCTGCCTGCCTCCCTGCCTACTTGTGATCTCTGTCAAACAAAATCTTTAAAAAATAAATAAAATAAAATAAAAATACACTTAAGTTTCTCCCCTGAAAGATGCTTTCTTTGTCCAAGCTCTGCCCATCCCATTATACTACTAATCCCCTTCCTCACTTTGCCCCTTAAGAAAATACGATGGCTTTTTAATGCTATAATTATAACTATGAATGTAACCTGATCCTCTCCCCTTCTGATTATCCCTTCCCTAGCAATTCAGTCCATTAAGTGGTGCTGTGCAGGGTAAAAGTTGTCATGGCCCAGAGCTGGGTGTCACTAAAACACCCAGTGTTTTAACTGTTTAAAACACCTAATTTTTAGTGAAGAATTATGTAAGAGCAGCCTACACTCTCAGCCCAAATGAGGGCGGGGGGGGCAATCATGCAAAGAGGAGGCCTATGCAAGACATTGAGCCCAGGTGTGGTCGAGAAGGCCTCCATAGAGTGGTGGTGTGACTGTGCAACAGCAATGGTCAGCCTGAGCAAGGTGAGAAGGGCATTCGTTCAGGAAACAATCCCAGCATGAGGTGTCAGACCCAAGTGAGATAAGGAGAGCAGCGGCTGTAGAATATTGCTCACATTCAGGGACACTGATCAAATAGGTAAATATATTCAGGATAGTGGAAATCAGGTTTCTCATTGTCCTAGGAGGGGCTATAAGTATAAAGACAAGACTAGAGAGAACTTTGCAGTGTTGGGTTAGAATCGGAGATACTGGTATGAACTCAGTTTTCACAGTAGAGATGGAGAAATAATTATGGATGCAAGTGTGTATGTGTGTGCGTGCGCGTGCAGATATGCACACACATACTTTTGTTCTGTCCAATGAGAGGACATGGGGTCAGTGACAGCCCAATAGCAATGATCATACCTACCCCTTAAATTTTGGTTTCTAAATACATTATTCATTAAAAGGAACCGGGGCTTTCTGGAGGGAAGGCTGTGTCAGGGAAAGTGCAAAATGATCCTGGAACATTTTACTTCAGAAAGTAAGGACGTGTTCTAATTGATGGGGTCATGTCAAAGGGACAGCTTGCCAAGACTCTCACTGGCTAAATATGGGATAATTTGAGCATCAGAATTAATGATTGTAGTCTAGTGAATGAAATAGGAATCCATAAAAAATAAATGAATAAAAGAGGAGGAAGGGGATATTTGCACAATCTCAGAGAAACATTCCCTACAAAACACTAATAACAAAAAAGAAGAGAAATTTGACAGCAGAAAGCCTGGCAGACACCACCTTATTTGGGTGATTGAAGTTAACATCAATATGGGACAAAATCAAATTGTGCTCTACCAGATAGAGGAACACAGCAATATTCCCACAATAATTGCCAAAAATATGTAGCCTGAATCTAACCATGAGGAATCCATCAACAAATCAAACTGAGGGACATTCTGCCAAAAGTATCAAGGTTGCAAAAGTCAAGGGAAGACTGGGAACCTGTTCTGGCCTGAGGGAGACAGAAGCGACGTGAAACTAAATGAAACGTGTGATTCTGGACTGGATCCTTTTGCTGAAAGGACGTCATTGGGGTCTGAGATTAAAAGTGAGGTATCAATGTCACTTTCCTGATATTGATGGTTGTATTATGATTATGAAGGAGAAGGTCCTTATTTGTTGAAAATATATCCATCATGATTTTCACTTTTGAATTTAGGATCTGTGTATTTAGGCTTTGATGGATAATGGTTTTAAGACTGCATGCAAGTTAATAACCTTTGGCCGTGAATCAGAAAACCAAGGGGTACGTAAGTCCTGTCATGGAACTTTTCAGCTGTGATCTTGGACAAATTAATTGACTTTGAGACTCAGGCTCCTCATTGGCAATACCACCCAGGGCTCTGATGATCATGTAAGATGATACATGTGAAAACACATTATAAACTAAAGTTCTGCACAAATTGCAAAGAATTGTAGTAATCTAGCTTTACTGAAAATTAATAATTCTAATTCTAGGTAGTTTTGATACTAAGTATTTGTGAATGACATGCAGTGTTGGGGAATTGTGTAAATGTTTTGCTAATATACAGTTAAGATTGAGATTTTTATCTTAACCTGAAGAGTTTGGAAGTTTTGTTTTTGTTGTGAGATAGAACAAATCTATGTATCATGATGTTAAGAGTTATTACAGTTGACAGTTCACAACATAAGGCATTTGCTGAGATCACTCATCTAACCTGGACCATTTATGACTAAACTGCATAAATGGATACAGAGGCATGCTATGTGTCTTAAAGAGGGGATTCTACTTTTATACAAATAAAATTTAGTTTAGTTCTGCCACTAAAGTTTAAAAATGTGTTATGTAAAAAATGACAAATTTCATTTTACCACTGTTAACAGAAGTGAATAGAAGAAGGAATTTATATCATGTTAGCTGTGGATAATGTGGAAGAAGAAAGTAAAGATGAGGGGAAAGAAATACCATTTATATAATTCAATTAACTGTAATCCAGAATTTGAAGTACCTCACTGATATGTCCAACATACAAAGTATGCTGAAAAATTGTTTGCAAGTAAAACCCTATTTATTTTAAAGATTTATTTATTTGACAGAGAATCTCTGAGTCAGGGAGAAACAGAGGGAGAAGAGAAGCCCAAACAGAACCCCCGTGTGGGGGTGCTCAGCTGGGGGCTCAATCTCATGGCCCTGAGATCATGACCTGAGTCAAAATCAAGAGTCGGACACGCAACCAACTGAGCCACACAAGTGCCCCAATCGAATCCTATTTTATTTTATTTTTAAAGATTTTATTTATTTATTTGACACAGAGATCACAAGTAGGGAGGCAGGCAGAGGGAGAGGGGGAAGCAGGCTCCCCACTGAGCAGAGAGCCCAATGCAGAGCTCCATCCCAGGACCCTGAGACCATGACCCAAGCCGAAGGCAGAGGCTTTAACCCACTGAGCCACCCAGGCGTCCCTCAAATCCTATTTTAAGTTCCATTGGAGAAATAACTGAAAATTCTAAAGTCCCTAATTTTTTTTTTTTAAAGATTTTATTTATTTATTTGTTAGAGAGAGAGAGCGAGCACAGGCAGACAGAGAGGCAGGCAGAGGCAGGCAGAGGCAGAGGGAGAAGCAGGCTCCCTGCCGAGCAAGGAGCCCGATGTGGGACTTGATCCCAGGACGCTGGGATCATGACCTGAGCCGAAGGCAGCTGCTTAACCAACTGAGCCACTTAGGCGTCCCAGTCCCTAATTTTATCTTAAAATTTTTTCATATATCAAGTTTTCTTTTTTTTTTTTTTTTAACAGATTTTATTTATTTATTTGTCAGAGAGAGCAGGAGCGAGCACAGGCAGATAGAGTGGCAGGCAGAGGGAGAAGCAGGCCCCCTGCCAAGCAAGGAGCCCGATGTGGGACTCGATCCCAGGACACTGGGATCATGACCTGAGCCGAAGGCAGCCGCTTAACCAACTGAGCCACCCAGGCGTCCCTCATATATCAAGTTTTCTTAAGGTGCACTTCTACTATTACAGGTATTTTTTAAAGATTTTATTTATTTACTTATTTGACAGACAGAGACCACAAGTAGGCAGAGAGGCAGGCAGAGAGAGGAAGGGAAGCAGGCTCCCTGCTGAGCAGAGAGCCCTGATGCAGGGCTCGAACCCAGGACCCTGGGATCATGACCTGAGCCGAAGGCAGAGGCTTTAACCCACTGAGCCACCCAGGCGCCCCTACTATTAGAGTTTTAATAAGAAGCATCTTTCAAAATAGCTTTTTTTTTCTTTTTAAGATTTTATTCTATAGTAATCTCTACACCCAACATGTGGCTTGAGCTCAAAACTCTGAGATCAAGAGTCACATGCTCTACCAACTGAGCCAGACAGACACCCCCAAAATAGCTTTAAAAAAAAAAACACACACACACAAAAAAAAACACAAAAATGTTCTTATTTGGTTATAATGTTTTAGGTATTTTAGCATAAAGATGGAATAACTCCTCCTCCACAAATATTTGTTGTTTGGGCTGTCAGTGTTTACAGGTTGCTAGAAATAATGATATGCTATAATTCATAATTTAGTTGATCAGTTTGGCATGGATATTGTGATGTGTTGGTAAGAGAAATACCATCTGAAATTCAACTGAAATATAGTGTGAATTGTTAAAAAAAAAAAAAAAAAAGACTTCCCTTGACAAGGTGAGTTGTTTTGAAACACCCAGTTTAGAAACAATACTAAATAGATCCCAATTATATGAAACAGAAGGGCAGACATATTTAAGATTCCATCCTAAAATGTTTATCTTTTTCATGGAAGTAAATGTCCACTAAACCAATTGATAGGAGTTTTATTTCATTCTAGGAGAGGAAATAACTTCACCTTCATTTAGAAATTTCCAGATCCCAGGAAGAGCAATTAGCTAGATCACCAGGTTTGCTCTGCCTGGAATGTAGTTATCTGAATTTTAAGATATTGTTCTAGTGTCAAAATTTAGAGAGAGTTAAGCAACGAAGAGAAATTAAGAAAAGAAAAAATTTAGAGATTTGAAATATTCCATCCATGGAGCTAATCACACTGAATTTTAATAAGATAATATACTTATCTCTGATATTGAAAAAAATTTTTTTCAAAACCCAGAACATTTCAAGTGGACCAGAACAGCTTTCTACAGTTAAGGGATAATCTCTTCTGTAACATTTCTTTTCCCATATTTGGATTTATAAATTCTCTAACATGCTTCTCAGATAAATACTTTATAAACTCAACTTCCTAGTGGAAAGCCTTTTGTGTAACTCACCTTGTGTTTTAATGATGTGTGAGCTCCATGTTGACTTCATCAAGAAAGGATCCTGGTCTACAGCCATACCACCCTGAACGCGCCCGATCTCGTCTGACCTCGGAAGCTAAGCAGGGTCGGGCCTGGTTAGTACTTGGATGGAAGAAAGGATCCTGTACTTTACCAAATGTTTTTTCAGCATCTATTGAAAGTATCATATGGTTCTTGTTCTTGCTTTTATTAATGTATTGTATCACATTGGTTGATTTGTGGATGTTGAACCAACCCTGCAGCCCAGGAATAAATCCCACTTGGTTGTGGTGAGTAATCCTTTTAGTGTACTGTTGGATCCTATTGGCTAGTATTTTGGTGAGAATTTTTGCATCTATGTTCATCAAGGATATTGGTCTATAATTCTCCTTTATGATGGTGTCTTTGCCTGGTTTGGGGATCAAGGTAATGCTGGCTTCATAAAATGAATTTGGAAGTTTTTCTTCCATTTCTATTTTTTGGAACAGTTTCAGGAGAATAGGTGTTAATTCTTCTTTAAAATGTTTGGTAGAATTCCCCTGGGAAGCTGTCTGGCCTTGGGCTCTTGTTTGTTGGGAGATTTTTGATGACTGCTTCAATCTCCTTACTGGTTAAGGGTCTGTTCAGGTTTTCTATTTCTTCCTGGTTCAGTTTTGGTAGTTTATATATGTCTAGGAATGCATCTATTTCTCCCAGATTGTCAAATTTGCTGGTGTATAGTTGCTCATAATATGTTCTTATAATTGTATTTCTTTGGAGTTGGTTGTGACCTCTCCTCTTTCGTTCATGATTTGTTCTTTTGGTTTCTATTTCATTGTTTTCTGCTCTGATCTTTATTATTTCTCTTCTCCTGCCAGGTTTAGGCTTTCTTTGCTGTTCTTTCTCCAGCTCCTTTCAGTGTAGGGTTAGGTTGTGTACTTGAGGCCTTTCTTATTTCTTGAGAAAGACTTATATCACTGTATACTTTCCTCTCAGGACCACCTTTGCTGTGTCCCAAAGATTTTGAACAGTTGTGTTTTAATTTTTGTTTGTTTCCATGAATTTTTTTAGTTCTTCTTTAATTTCCTGGGTGACCCATTCATTCTTTAGCAGGATGCTCTTTAGCCTCCATGTATATGAGTTCTTTCCAACTTTCCTCTTGTGGTTGAATTCTAATTTCAAAGCATTGTGGTCTGAAAATATGCAGGGAATGATCCCAGTCTTTTGGTACCAGGTGAGACCTGATTTGTGACCCAGAGTGTGACCTATTCTGGAGAATGTTCCATGTGCACTAGAGAAGAATGTGTATTCTGTTGCTTTGGGATTGAATGTTCTGAATATATTTATGATGTCCATCTTGTCCAGTGTCATTTAAAAAGTCTTTTATTTCCTTGTTGATCTTTTGCTTAGATGACCTGTCCATTTCAGTGAGGGGGGTGTTAAAGTCCCCTACTATTATTGTATTATTGTTGATGTGTTTCTTTGATTTTGTTATTAATTGGTTTACATAATTGTCTGCTCCCATGTTAGGGACATAGATATTCAAATTGTTAGATCTTCTTGTTGGACAGACCCTTTTAATATGATATAATGTCCCTCATTATCTCTTATTATAGTCTTTGTCTTAAAATCTACTTTATCTGATAAAAGGATTGTCACCCCAGCTTCCTTTTGGTGTCTATTAGTATGGTAAATTGTTTTCTACCCCCTCAGTTTAAATCTGGCAGTATCTTTGGGTCTATGAGTTTCTTGCAGACAGCATATCAATGGGTCTTGTTGTTTTATCCATTCTGATATCCTGTGTGTTTTGATTGGGGCATTTAGCCCATTTACATTTAGGGTAACTATTGAAAGATATGAATTTAGTGCCATTGTATTGCCTGTAAGATGACTGTTACTGTGTATTGTCTCTGTTACTTTCTGGTCTGTTACTTTTAGGCTCTCTCTTTGCTTAGAGGATCCCTTTCAATATTTCCTGTAGGCCTGGTTTGGTGTTTGCATATTCTTTTAGTTTGTTTGTCCTGGAAGCTTTTTAATCTCTCCTTCTATTTTCAGTGACAGCCTAGTTGTATATTTTTCTCATTTAATGCTCTGAATATATCATGCCAATCCTTTCTGGCCTGCCAGGTCTCTGTAGATAGATCTGCTGCCAATCTAATTGTTTTTATTTTATTTTATTTATTTATTTGACAGACGGAGAGATCACAAGTAGGCAGAAAAGCAGGCAGAGAGAGAGGAGGAAGCAAGCTCCCCACCGAGCAGAGAGCCCAATGTGGGGCTCAATCCCAGGACCCTGGGATCATGACCTGAGCCGAGGGCAGAGGCTTTAACCCACTGAGCCACCCAGCACCCCGACCAATCTAATTGTTGTATGTTACAGACCTCTTGTCCCGAGCTGCTTTCAGGATTTTCTCTTTGTCATTGAGACTTGTAAGTTTTACCATTGTATGATGGGGTGTTGACCTATTTTTACTGATTTTGAGGGGGATTCTCTGTGCCTCCTGGATTTTGATGCTTGTTCCTTTTGCCAAATTAGGGAAATTTTCTGCTATAATTTGCTCCAATATACCTTCTGCCCCTCTCTCTTTCTTCTTCTTCTGGGATCCCAGTTATTCTAATATTGTTTCATCTATGGTATCACTTATCTCTCAGATTCTCCCCTTGTGGTCCAGTTGTTGTTTATTTCTCTTTTTCTCAGTTTCTTTATTCTCATTCATTTGGTCTTTTATATCACTAATCCTCTCTTCTCCTTCATTTATTCTAGCAGTAAGAGCCTCCATTTTTTTATTGTATCTCATTAATAGCTTTTTTATTTCAACTTGATTAGATTTTAGTTCTTTTATTTTTCCAGAAAGCGATTTTATTTCTCCAGAAAATGATTCTCTAGTATCCTCCATAATTTTTTTGATCCCAGCTAGCACCTTGATAATCGTCATTCTGAACTCTAGTTCTGACATGTTACTAATGTCCATATTGATTAGGACTCTAGCCATCAGTACTGCCTCTTGTTCATCTTTTTTTTTTTGAGGTGAGTTTTTCTGCCTTGTCATTTTATCCAGATAAGAATAGATGAATGAGAGAACAAAATACTAAGAGGGTAGCAACAACCCCAGAAAAATATACACTAACCAAATTGGAAGAGACCCAAAACCAGCGGGAGAAAGGAGAAGAAAAAAAGTAAGTATAGATATAGATAGATATAGTTATATATAGCTATATGTCTATATATATGGTGTCTATGGTATCACTTATTTCTGGTATCTGTGGTATCACTTATCTATATATCTATAGCTATATATCTGTATATAACTATCTATATCTATGTATCTATTCCCTAGTCTAATATATATCTAATATATATATATATATATATATATATATATATATATATATATATTTAAGACTGGTGAATAGAACAGGGCTACACACTTGATAAAGAAAGAAAAACATATATATAATATATATATATATACATGTGTGTATATGTATACACACACACACACACACACAAATAAGGGTAAACACAATGAAGGAATATGACTGTAATGATGAAAATTTTAAAAGATTCTAAAAAAGAAACTGGTAAGAAGTTGGTTGAAAAAAGGGGAAAAAAAAAAAAAAAAGAAAGAATGTGATCAGGCTGGAGACTAGCACAAAGCCATGCACTAGATAGGGTATATTTTGATCTGTTAGAAGAAACTGTATCCCAAAATTCTAAAGAAAGAAAAACCTATATGTATACAAAAAATGAGGTTAAATACAATGAAGGGTTAGAATAGGACTATAACAATGAAAATTGAAAAAGATTTTTAGAAAGGCATTGATAAGATAAAATAGTTAAAAAATTAAAATAGGAAAGAGGAAAAAAATTTTAAATAGAATAAGAAAAAAATAAAATTTAAAAAATTTTAACTTTGAAAGACTAAAGAATCATGGGAAGAGCCATGAATTCTGTGTTGCTTTCTCCTAACTCTGGAGTTCTGCAGTTCTTGTTGATGGGTGAACTTGGTCTTGGCTGGATGTTCTTGCTGATCTTCTGGCAGAGGGGCCTGTTGCCAAGATTTTCAAGTGTCTTTGCCCAAAGTGGAATTGCACCTCCCTTGCCAGGGGCCAGGCTAAGTAATCTGCTAGGGTTCACTCTCTGGAGCTTTTATTCCCTAAATGCTTTCCATACCACTCTGGAGGACAGAAATGAAAATGGCAGCCTCCCAATCTCCAGCCTGAAGGAGCTGAGAGCCTGGAGCCCCACTCAGTGCACTGTTAGAGAAAAGCAGTTAATTTCTGGTCTCCAACCACGTTCTGTGCTCACCCAGCCTGTGACCGAGCATTTCTATCTCTGGTGCATGGCCCTGTTTGGAGTCTCCAAACCTAGCAAATTCCTGCTGTGCTCTACTGCTCCCAGAGAAGGAAGGTGAGTCTCCCCGGATCTGCCACTTGTGGGGTCCCTGCTCAAAGAGTAGTGGCCCAATTGTGTCCTAGATCACAGTTTAAGGTAACCCTGAGCTGAAAGCCCACCCCTGGGTCCATCTCTGCATCCGATTTCCCTGCTCCAATACCTGAGAGCACTGCTGCACTCAGACACCCCCGGTCTTTCTCTGACCCTGAGGGACCTGAGACCACACTGTCCCCGTGAGGGCTCCATCCCCCTTTAGCCTCTGGAGCGATGTCCCTCAGTATAGCAGACTTCTAAAATTTCCAATTTTGTGTTCCACTGCTCTATGGTTGCCGGGAGCTGGCCCCTCCCCACTGCAGTCTACCTTCCCATATATCACCTCTGATTCACTTCTCCTCACATCCTACTTTGCAGAAAGTGGTTGCTTTTCTGTTCCTAGAATTGCTGCTCTTCTCTTCGATCTCCTGTTGAGTTTGTAGGTGTTCAGAATGGTTTGATAACTATCCAGCTGAACTCCTGGGACCCAGTGATATTTATGTCTCATATTCCTCCACCATCTTGCTCCATCCACTTCCATGTTGACTTTAAAGTATATAACTTCCCACTGAGCATAGGACTATTTTGCTTATATTACATTACTTAATTACTTATGGGATGACAGATTGTAACATAGTCTCTCTAGGGAACCTACTGCTTTTCCCCACTAACCCCGAACCAAGAAAAAAAAAGGAATGGAGAAAAGGATGGTGAAAAATATCCTCTGATTGCTGCCATATGAATGACCACCATCATTCTGAACAATTCTGGTATCTTATGCACCAGTTGTTGATTTATGAGTAGAGACATAAAGGGAACCAGGCTTGGATTGTCCGATTCTGTAGCTAAGCACTAAGATATAGGGTAAGAACACCACAGTTAAGCCATTGCATTCCATAGTTTTAAGCTTCGCTTTGACAGTGAAACCCAAATCAATTACACAACAGGTAGAACTATCAGGTCACTCCTTCCTACTTATCAGAGAGAATACGATTCTAATTCTAGAAGAGTAATCTCCCTTTTCAGGCTTGGGGTTGGCGTGGATAGGTTAAATGGAAATTCATATTTAAGCTTAAATTTTGAGATTAACCAAATTAACAAGTTTGTAAAAAGAGGATGGTGAGGAAGTGACTCATCTCACCAAAAAACTTTTTTTTTTGCCTTATTGTTAGATTTTATTATTTGATATGGTTTTCACTAGTTGATTTTGGAGCTATTGTATTGACTTTTGTTATCAGATGGGGCAGCCAGGGCAATAAATTTAGGCTACCAATCATATGCCTTCTAAACAACAAATGGAATAAATTTTGAATAGGTTGTAAATTTTCTGGAAGGGAGATGAATTCTTTGGCTTCATTGCTTATCAATATAGGAAACAACCTTAATCAATTGACTTCCCCTGGCTGCCTTCCATGCCTTTATCTTCTGTATTGCCTCTTTCCTGGGTTTTGCTTACTAATAAAATCACAGGAAAAAAAATTAACTTCAGTAGTGAAAAAACTTTACCATTCAATTCCATTTTATTTTTTATGTAAATACTACATTATATGTAAAAGGTCTTTAAAAGATTGTTTTAAAGTCCATCTACCTACTTCTAAGTTTTCGTAATAGTACTGATAAATAGGGATCAAGTAAATGAAAACTGTGCAGAACAGAGATTTTGTTATTTTTTTAAGTCCAGTGAAGTCTGAAAACTTTTCAAAACACCTATATAATTCCCTCAACACCTGGCTTGGCAGAGCTCTAATTCTGTTTGAAAAAGTGCTTTTTAAAAAATGATGTCTTTGGAACATGCATAAGTGTGTGTGGGACAGAAAGAATCCATATCTGAGTATCTTTATAAAGTAGTTCTTTAATTTGCAAAACTATTTACCACTGAATTACGCTGCCCCTTAAACAACCCCTCTCCTTTCAGAATGCTAGAAAGTGAAGAGAATGGAAATAAGGAGCATGAAGGAATGAAAGAGTGAAGATAATGCAGGTAGGTCAGTGAGGGACTTTTTAATCCCTCTACACTTTTCCTCTAATATTTTGGGAAACTTCTCAGCAGCTCACTTCTATAAGGAAAATATCCTGCTGGGAGAAGCAAAGAATCAGAAATAGAAGGATGTAGGGAGAATACAAGAAGATGGCTGGGGCAGAGATTGTGAGGGAAAGAAACCAAGAGACAAAGATCTATAATTGGATAGAACCAAGTCTCTGCTAGATGGGTTTTTCTATAAGGTTGTCAGAATTAAATGCTATATATAGAGAGAACTGAAATGATGTGCAGCAAGATGATTGAGTCCTTTTATTATTGACTAGGTTTATTCACCCAAGATTTTGGTGAGGAAATCTTACGTTACAAGGTAATTTACTTCTTTACTTATGCATCTGAAAGCCATAAGCCACCTGGTATCAAATTTACTTGATCCATATTCAAGATTTTATGTGGTATGCAAGGTTATTCATTTAACTGACCCTTTTCCAATTAGCCTTACTTAGTTTAGCCTCAATCTTGAATATTATCTGGAGGGCTCACAATCCTGGTAGTCAGCCAGGAAGGGTTGGGGGAATTCCATTTAAGGCTAATCCAGAGTCTCCAATTACTTCTGGATTGAGGGCAACCTTGATTAAGGTCAGGGTACCAGACCTTTATACCCTGTAAGCAAGAATTGGATTTAATCCTCTCTTCACAAATCAAAGTAACCTGAGCAGTCAAACCAGGTCATCTGAAACAGCTTAAACGAGATGGTCACCTGAACACCGAAGAAGCATTTGTCAGTATCCACCTTCAAAGCGGTTTATGGCCAAGCCACGGTCACTAATGAAATGGGCCGGATTTGCCTATGGAACATTATCCTGAATGTTTAGCTGGCAGAGACAGGAAGATGGCAATGAAGTGCAGCAAATGCTAAGCACTGGCCCATAAAGGAAGGTGTGCGCTGAAGTGCGTCACTGGAAAAGGCAGAGGTGGCAATGATACCCTTATAATAACATACAACACATTTGAGTAGGTGGAATTGTTAATGTAAGAAAAATTAGAGGAAATTCATATAGTTTGTAATGGGCCCAAAGTATTAGAAGGATACACTGAGACAACAGCATACACAGACACACATGCTCACATGAATACATTATTTTTCCATTTAGTTTCTACATCTTCCTCTCCTGACTCCACAAAGGCACACGGGTTACAGGGTTCTAGAATATTCCAGCTATAGAATTCTATGCTACTCAGAAAACATATGGCTAGCAAAACAGCATCCCTGTTTTCTCCTACGTGGTTTATGCACTCATCAACAGTGAAACCTTTAGAAGCAAGTGGATGTCAGATACCAATGATCATAACAAGAAATGATGCAGGAGACTTGTACAAATTGATTCTAAACCTAATCCTAACCAATTAGATGGTAGCTCTCATCACCTCCATACACACCCTCACACATCCCAGATAGTCCAGTATAGCTGGTCATAGAGCTAACATGGTGATATGTCCAGGAGATTTCCCAGAAACAAGTATTTGGAGGCCATAAGAGTCTGGGCACCATAGTCTTTTGGGACAGTCTCTCCATGAAGAAGGCCCTTCCACTGCCAGGTGTAGCTGGAAACTCGTTCACTGAGAGGGGAGAAGGCGAGGCATGACTTGTCAGAACCAGAGGAAGAGGTTGTTGGGAAGCCATTTTCCTCTCACTGAAGCATGTTATATGGCATTCAAGTGGATGTCCCCATAGGGAATTTCTGTGGCTGTTTCTGGAGTGATACCTCTAATGATACGCTGTTGGGAAAAAAATACAGTGTTAAAAATATTCATTAAAACTTAGCAGTATTGCAAAAATATTTCAACATTAATATGAAAACATATAAATAGCATTTTAATGGCATTTACTAGTAATTGGGAATAGTCTCACTGACTTTCCTTAAGAAAGGCATTCCCGGGCGCCTGGGTGGCTCAGCGGGTTAAAGCCGCTGCCTTCGGCTCGGGTCATGATCCCAGGGTCATGGGATCAAGCCCCGCATTGGGCTCTCTGCTCTTCGGACAGCCTGCTTCCTCCTCTCTCTCTGCCTCTCTGTCTACTTGTGATCTCTATCAAATAAATAAATTAAATAAAAATCTTTAAAAAAAAAAAAGAAAGGCATTCCCAATTTATTTGTTCCCAACTATAGATAAAAATAATATGTTCAGGGAGCCCCTGGCTGGCTCAGTTAGAAGCTGTGACTCTTGATCTCAGGGTCAGGAGTTTGATCCCCATGTTGGGTGTAGAGATCACTTAAATAAATAAATACAACTTTTAAAATGACATATTCAGGAACTATAACCATCTATCAACTAATGACAAAAATCATTGTAATATTAATGGGAGAAAATGATGAACTTTCAGTAGAACCTCCACTGGGGTGCTCCACATGCTTTCAAGGACCTGGGAAAGCGAATCTTTTTCTCTGGACCAAGGAGGCTTCCTGTGGCCACACAGGGCTCAGGGAGCAGAGAGAATGCTGGACTCTGTCCACCCCCTGCCCCCTGCACCCCTGCCCCAGCCAGGCTCCTTGCGCCCTGAACACACACCAGATGCATGATGTGGACGCAGCCACTGCAATGGCTAGAATGTCCCTGATCTCAGGAATCTACCTGTGAAGAAGAACCGGTTAGTTCATACAAGGGTACGAATTATCACAACATTTAAAAAGATGTGATGATTTAAATCATCACTCCTAAAGCAAACTCATGTTGACATAGGACTCATTACAGGGAAGAGTTTAGGAATTTTTAGTTTGGAAACAGCTGAGATACACAAAAGCTTTAAGACGATCTGAAACACACTTGGGCTTGGGTATGAAATATATAGCCCACCTTGTAAAACTTAGCATCAGGGTGACGTGAAGAAGGGAAAACAGCAGCAATTCAGAGGCTTAGAAAAATCTTTATGAAGCTGCTTAGTAAAATTTTTGATGGCTGAGAGTATGTACAGGAAGTGGGCAAAATTGGATCTGAAAGCATTTTTGATTTATGGATTTTAGGTGAAGCTCTGCTACTCATTAACTGTAATTAATTGTATACTCTTTAATTGTAATTGTATAACTGTAACTCCTAATGAAGTTCACATTCAAGAACCGAAGTCTCATGCCGAAACCCCCTTAAAAAGAAGTTGCTGCAGCCCTCATCAGCTACCTGGACGTGTCAGTTCATTGACAACAGAATTTCACAAACCATCCCTCCCTATAGATGAGTACGTAAGCTGTAACTGATTAAGCAGAATTAAGTCTTGCTAATTGGGAACTGGACGCAGATCATTCTAACTAGTCTTCAGTGAAGCTATGTTTGTAGGAAGAGAAGAGAGCACTAAGATGTATGGTGGAATGATATAATGAACAACAAAAGTAGAACTTTTGGCTTTTGTGTCCTAGTCCCCAGCCACCCATGCTGCTGCCCTTCTGGCTGCTGATCTCCCAAAATGCCAGGCCCGCTTTTGTTTTCCCTATTTTGGCAGCATTCTAGTTGCCAGACCACCATTGCTCTCAAAATTTGCCAGGCCGTGGCCTTTTGCAAGGTGACAATCTAAGAAACAGATCACTCCTGAATATGACCTCTGGATTTTAATCAATGGAACCAATGGACTACAATAAAGGATGATTTAAAGGAACAAATTCAACAATTCTGGGTCTGAGTGTGTATTTCAAGCAACACCAGTGTCCAAGACCCTTGGGGAGGAATGAGGTTGGGATAAAAGAGAAAACATAAAAAATGTGTATTGCTTCAGATGTGACAGATCTGATGTCCATGCCTGATGGCAAGCAGAAGGCAAAGTGGTCATCTGAGAAGTTTAGAACGCAGCTCAAGCTGTGGGCTGTGGTGCACGCAAATAACCAGCTCTCTCTTTCACCACTGCATCGAAGGCGCCTGGGAGTGGCAGCCATTACAGGTCGCCCGTTGGTGTAGACATATAAATATAGAAGATTGAGAGCCAACTGGTAAGCTTCACATGGGGGACTCATCTCCTCTGAACAGAGCACAACCAGAGAATCCTTTTCTCCCAAAACAATTACTAGTCGGAACACACACACGAACACCTACCTCTTTAAATGTCCCTGGAGTGACAATCAGCCGGTACGCTATGTATGTGGGGATGCAGACGAAAGACGAGGTCCCTATGCAGTAACCCAGGATGATACTCCACTGAGGGTAGTTATACTGGAAAAGCCGGAGCTGGGGTGGGCTCATCAAAAAACTGCAGATGATAAACTGGAACCGGAATGCCAAGAAACATTAAAAATTATAACGACACCCTTGCAGATAGGGGCGATTCTGACACCATGGACCCCAGATGCTAAAGCT
The DNA here is from genome assembly GCA_003697995.1 of Taxidea taxus jeffersonii. Classification (NCBI taxonomy): domain Eukaryota; kingdom Metazoa; phylum Chordata; class Mammalia; order Carnivora; family Mustelidae; genus Taxidea; species Taxidea taxus. The sequence goes on from ML100147.1 coordinate 128,288, forward strand.
GGGATCCTTTCAGGAAATTCCCCAAATGTGATAGATCCTTGATCGAACTCTGACATAGAATCCACTCATTTCTGAGCCTGAGCTGCAGCCACGAAACAGTCAGGTGCTTGTATTGATTTTCCTCTCCACCCCCATCTCGACACTTCAAGCAAGGATGCCAAGGCCTCAGAAAGTTGTTTCTGAGGAGGTAAAGCAATCCCTTTGGGGCAAAGGGGAAGTCACCGGCAACTACAAAGAGTGGTTTGGGCCCCGTCTTGCCAGACAGTGGAAGAATGATCTGGATGACCTCTCCACAGCATCTGCCAGTCCTAGGGCCCCACAGTTCTCTAGGTTCTGTTTTCATTTCCTCCTGCATTTCTCAGCTGTCAGATGGAAGTTACCTGTGTCCGGGAGAGGTTCTCAAGGTTCTCAAGAGGTTCTCAAGAACCTGTGTCCAGGTTCTCAAGACCTGGAGAGGCCTTGGGCTTCTGGGTATATGTGTCCCCTCTTCTCTTGAGGTCTCTGCTTTCTGCATTGATAGCCTTAGCCTGGGGTTTCTACAGGCATGGCCCTGCCATGGCGTGTCTCAGCCACGAGTGACTGCCCACTCCGGCCCTCATCATGACCAGAATCGTGGAAGGAGAAAGAAAATTCGAGCGAAAATATCTCCCCCCAAAAAACACCACCGTGTGTTCCCAACACTCAGTTTATGGGTTTTCTTACTTCAGTTTTGTTTCCAGAGGGAGAGCGCAAACACCAGGTTCTGCCTAGTAACCACAGGGCCAAAATCTGTCACTGCTCTTGATTTAATTTTATTTTATTACTCTATAGTCATAAAGAAAGCAGTGATGTAAACTATTTGTGTGGTTCGACAATTATTTATATCTTTTCTTCTTTGTCTGCAGGTAATAAAATGGGAAGTTGTTAAACACACATCCATCTTCCCAACAGTGTTATCCTAAGACTGGGAGAAACCTTTCCCAATGCAGACCCTTCTCGGGATTCACTCTCCTCACCCCTGCACCCAGCTACTCGGGGAGCTAGTTCTGGAACACGGCAAGACGGCAGGGACACCGTGAGGAGCCTCCCTTCTATAACTCCTCTCATCTTCACGTCAGGCGTCAGGTATGTGAAATCTAGCCCAGTGCAGAGAGGCCTCAGGCTCCTGTGGTAGCCAGTGTGTGCTACTCTGGACACACCCCATGCAGGGAAGGCCCTGCCTCTCCCTGCTCATATATATTTTCTTTTTTCTGAAACCTGGCTTCAGTGAAAAAGAATACGTTTTAGTAAGCTACTCCTTGTTCACTGAAGGCGGCCTTAAAAAGTACAGAGCCAGGGATCTGGTACAGAAACCCAGAAGTGGAAGACGGATTTGCCTCCCCGTCACTGGGCCCTGGAGCACTTGCCTTTAGAGGAATCGAGTAAAAGCAAACACCACAGGGATCAGGAATGACCGGCCTCAGTCCAGTCTGTGTGAGAGTTCTGCTGGGCGCAGAAGCTCACTGACTGCACACCACGTGTTCGCCCAGGCTACAAGACAGCCAGAGGCTCACAGAGATGAAAGCACTATAAAGCCTGGGGCCAGGACGAGGGGGGAAGAGGGGCTGTGAGGCACTCACCTTGGGCACAACAGTTAAGTTGATCTTAGTCATCAAGAGGAAACATTTTAGCGCAATATTTTTAAAAAGACAAGATCTGACAGGGCCAGGTGAGGGTAAGGTGAGTGCGGTGAGACATGCAAGTCCAGTTCAGGCCTTGTGTTTATTTAAAATGTTGAAATCTGCTGACTGGGGACTTTCCTGCATTAATTTTGGCTTTTAAAAAGTATTATATTAAAATGTAGTAGTTTGGGGGAGCCTGGGTGGCTCAGGGGGTTAAGGCCTCTGCCTTCGGCTTGGGTCGTGATCTTGGGGTCCTGGGATCAAGCCCCTCATTGGGCTCTCTGCTCGGCAGGGAGCCTGCTTCCCCCTCTCTCTCTGCCTGCCTCTGCCTACTTGTGATCTCTCTCTCTGTCAAATAAATAAATAAAATCTTTTTAAAAAATGTAGTAGTTTTGAGTAGTTTCGGCACAACCCCTCCCTTCAATTTGACACCTGTGGCAGAAAGCCTTACTTGCCTCTCCCAAGTCCCAGCCCTGGACATCCTTTCCTCACTGGGTGGGGGATACTGAAGTAGAGAGACAGAGCTTCTTCCCTCAAGGAACCCAAAGGAACTCTCCTCTTCCTTTGAAAACCAAATGAAAGGATTTAAGTAGATTATCAAGAAGCACAGGTAATCACATGAATTACTAATCCATCTATGTGAGAACTGTGTCTAGTGATGGCAGGCGAGGCGGTTCATGCCAACCCTCCCACGAAAAACAACTAAAACTCCTGGATTTAAAAAAAGACGTGTTTTTAGAACAGATGAACATAGGGGAAGGGGAAAAAGAGAGCAAGGGAAAGCAAACCATAAAAGACTCTTAAGGATAGAGAACAAACAGGGTGGCTGGAGGGAAGGGGGTGGGAGGCGGGCTGGCTGGGTGACCAGGATTAAGGAGGGCGCTTGTGGAGATGAGCACCGGGTGTTACAGGCAAGTGATGAATCACTAACTTCTACTCTACTAAACATTACACTGTCAACTAACTCGAATCTTAAAATTTTAAAGAAAAATATACACGTATTTTTAGTCTACCAGTGAGCTGATAAGGTAGTAAGAACTACCAGGCTAAGTCTAGGGGAACACTAGAGCCCAGAGCACTCCCCAGAGCCGCTGGGCACTGAGAACTCTCTGCTGCCCAGGGCAATGGTTGGCTGGCTTTGGTTTTGAAAACCTGCAGGGACCAGAGGAATGGAAGTCAAGCAGGGCTTCTGGGGTACAGACAGACTCACATAGCATCACAAAGGCAAGAGGGAACTTACTGCTCATCTTATACATTCATGTCCAGATGTACGGGCACGAAAAGTACCAATCAAAGGGCTGCCCAGAGAAAGTCAGAACAGAACACACGAAGGGATTTTCCATTGCTGTTGTTTTAAACAAGACGGGGAAGGAACAACAACCTTTATGTCAAAGCCAGAGATGTCCCTAAGACAAAATGTTTGGCCCAGACATTCCTAACAAGCTAGAGCTGGATGGAAGGACCAGTCCAACAAGCTTTCTGGCTCTACAAGATAAAAAATTCCCTCCAAGATAAAGTTACAGTTGAATGAAAGAACTGGAGAGTGATCCCTGCTGAGGGGCACGGAGCAGCTTTACGCAGGGCTGCCTCCTAGCACAGCTGGGATGTGAGCAGGGAGCTTCACCAGCTTGGCAAGTGTCTCCTTCAGAGGGACACCGGGAGGTAAGCAGGGCCGCCTGCTGCCAGGGGGAGTGAGCACTAAACGCAAAGAGGCAATGCTTGGAACTGAATGTTCTCACCCAGGTCCTTGGGCATTAGATGGATTCTACTTTTGACTCAAGTCCATGCTTGAGGACTTTCGTGTGGGGCATCATGAAGAAAATGAATATGAAATTACAAGGACCCCTCCTCCCAGGGCCTTCAAGAGCCACTGAGGAAATCCTTCCCAGGTCTTGAAGAGCTCTTATGCGTCACATGTGACCTGGGACCCTTCAGGCTTTAATTTCCTTAACTGTAAAATGGGGTATGAGGGCTACGCTCCTTCATGGAACTGTTGTAAGGATTCACAGAGCAACGGGTCTAAGTTTAGCACAAAGTCTGGTCTGGCATGTCGTGTTCAATAAATGTTATTTATCATTCTCACTGAGCAGGGGAGTGATGGACACATGCCACAGGGACCCAAGCCCCGACTACACTTCCATGGCGCTGGAAGTCAGAAAGCGGGGAAGCCTGGGGGGCACAGTGACTGGGAGGGACATCAGAGGGGCTTCTCAAGGGCTGGTCATGTTTTTGTTTCTTAGCATGGTTCCTGCTGCGAAAGCATGCTTGATTTATAAAGTTGCAATGAGAGGTACACTTAAGGTTTACACACTCTTCTGTATCTATGTTACACTTCAGTACAATTTACTCTATGGAACAGCTGGGGTGAACCTTTCTTCAGGGCCAGAGGAGAGGGAAATGGCCACTCACCAGGAGAAAGAGAGGGCTGATGGCTACCCAGCAGATCCTCCAAAACCACCCAGGGCTGAAGCCGAGCATTTCCTTCACGTCACTGCAGAACTGAGTGATGCCTAAAGTCACCCGCAAGAGAAAGAGAGATCGGCTGAGGGAGGACGTGGACTCCCTCAGAGACAGTTAGCAGCTCTGGAGTTTGTCATAGCAGGGGCTCAGGGGCACCAGTCTGGTCTGAAAGCGGGACAGCGGACTTGTCACAGAACTGCATTTGATAGCCAGCAACGTTCTTTCTATGTGGAGTGGGCGCAGAGGTGGACATTTGGGGAGGGACCCAAAGCCCCCTCTTGGTGCCCACACTGTGCTTGACTTCTGAGATCTCAGCACACATCTGATTTTACTGTTACTGTAGAAAAGAAACTTACATTTTATCTAGGAATTGTGAACCCACTTGACAGAGATGGACTTGGACCATACATTGGAAACATTCAAGAGGAAATTTTAACTGCAGATTGCCTGCTCATATGCCAGATCAAGATCAAGGTTCTTCTATAAAAAGTATGCAAATGTGAGAACGGAGAACTCCGACTGGTGAGAAACTGGAAATGGGATGGCAGGATGCCCTGCAGTCCATTCCCTGAGAGCCCCAGCAACAGCAAGGTCCACAACCATGCCCGTACCCTGAACTCTGTCCTCAGAATCACTGAGGGGGTAGGGAAGGATTCTTTTTAAAACACTGGGCTCATGTGCAACTTAAAATATGGGGCCTCCCCTTCTTCATGTTATGTGTAATGACAAACAGGCTAAGGCTGTTCTATTACCATAGAAACTAGGGAAATCAATACATTTTCAGAATGAAATAATCACTTCTTGATTTTAAAGATGAAGAGAGGTATCTCTGCAGTTGGTTTCTCTCTCTCTCTCTTTCTTTCTTCAAAGATTTTATTTATTTATTTTGAGTAATCTCTACATTCAATGTGGGAGTCAAACCCTGAGATCAAGAGTCACACACTCAGAGCACCTGGGTGGCTCAGTTAAGCATCTGACTTCAGCTCAGGTCATGATCCCAGGCTACTGGGATCCAGTTCTGCATTGGACTTCTTTGCTTATCAGGGAGTCTGCTTCTCCCTCTCCCTGCAGCTCCCCCTGCTTATGCTCTCTCTGTTAAATAATAAATAAACTCTTAAAAAAAAAAAAAAAAAACCAGTCCCATGCTCTATGAATGAGCCAGCCAGGAGCCCCTGAACCTGGTTCTCTTCATGTCAATTGCCCAGGTCATCCCATCCCCACCCACGGATTCTTGGGAGCCCTGCTGATGGACCCATGTCAGCTTCCTTTCTGTGCCGCTTCGAGTTTCACCCCTATCAGATTGTATCCCGGCATCCCAGCAGGTAAACTGGGGATTTTACCAAGGCAGATAATCCACACAGGAACATTCTTGCCTCTTTCCTGGGAGAGGATCTCCCAGACTCTACCCTGGGGCTTTGCGAGGAGCTCTGTAAAATACGGGTATACTGTAGCCTCTCCAAATGCATTCACCGTGCACTGGTTCTTCGTTGTCTGTGCCACTCTTAGACCCCGCAGCATCTCCAGCATCCTCCACAGGTGAGCTCTATGGAACTGGTCAGCCTGCGCCCGCTTGAACATTTAAACTCAGAAGGAGACAGCGTCCTCCCACAAGCCAGGGGAATCTGTGACATGGAGTGTGGAGGACATGGTGACCTGCTTCTGAAGAAGCCACTCTGTGGGCGTGGTTTTCCAGACCACCGGGGAGGTGACATCTGGTAACCTGCCCCAGTTTTCTTGGATGAAATCAGCCCTTCTCTATTCTGGGGGCTACAGGCTTGTGTAGAAAGGCTCATGACTAGCAGAGAGAAGCATCTTACCATAAAACCAGTACACAGCCACGGCCTCTATGAAGGCAACAGTGAGCACCGCGGGGCCCGTGGCATACTCCTCCAGCAGCTTCACCACGTAGGCCCCTCCCTGGAAAGGAGACGGCAAACCAGTTAAGGGCCCTCTGATGCCCTGCTTCCTCTTCACGGGGAAGGCCGAAAGCCGCTTAACTTTGGATCAGTCCCACCTTGGACCTAATATAAATTTCCCAGAGCCTGACTCTTGGACCAGCCCTCGCAGCGTGGGCCAGACTGCACGGCACCAGATGTCCCTTCCTGTCCTATGGAGCACTGTCTCCCTGCTTCCTCTCCCACTGAGCTTTAAGAGACAAACTCAGAAGAGTCCCTGGATCTGTTTTCAACCTCCTTCCACTTATGCAGCACTTACTGTATACTCTGCCCTAAAGAATCCCAGTCCCTAAAGACTGAACCTGGGCCAGTTCGTAACACCAGACACGCTGAGCACGTTGGTCCTGGTTTTACCTTCTGTCTTAACTTGCCAATCCCTTGGGTCCTCCTCAGGGCACCACCCCCCACCCCCACCCCACCCAACCTTGCTGGGGTCATAACTTGAAGATGCAGATCTTCGAAGTCTGCCTGGGGTCAGGAGGACACAAGCCAGGGATGTCTGTGGGTGTGATCTTATTCCGTTTTAACTGTATTTGCCTCCGCTTCCAAAAAAAAAAAAATCATGGGAGAGGCTCTGACTTCTTCACCATTGCAAATTCTTTGGAGGAAACAAAGTGAGATTACAAACAGGAGATGCCAGCCTCCAGATATTCTGGATATCGGGACATCAGGGCAGTAATCCCAGGAAAGCAACCCTGAAGACTGGAAAAGCAAACCTCAGTTCTTCTCGAGACGCTCTGCCAAGCCTGAAATCCAGCTGGGTCGATTGCAAGACAGAAAGCCTTCCAACTACCAAGCGCAGAACAGATTCTACACACAAACACTGCCGGAAACAACTTTCTGCCTGATCCCTGGGAACATTTTCAGATCGGCGTCAAGCCCTCTTACTTGGGCCCCAAATCCAGGGCGCCACGGAGGGTGGAAGCAAAGGGACAGGTTCTTGCGGGGCTCTGCTGCTCCCGCAGAGGCTACTCAAAGCTGGAGGTTGCAGTACTCACGAAAGTCAGGGTGGCCAGGGAGCCAAAGAAGCACGTAATGACGACACCAAGCACAAACCACTCCCGGCGCTTGGCCCAGATGTGCGGAAACTCGTCGAGCACAGCTGTGATCACCCCCTCCAAGCCTGCAAACTGAGAGGGACATGCCAGCAGTCACAGGGGAGGCTTGAGGCAAGTGTGTTACCTTCGAGGACAGCGAACGGGAGGGTGGGTGGCTGGTCATGATGGGTTCCCCCCAGACCCCGGCCCTCGCTGGCAATGTATCACCCCATTTCACACGGTCATTTAGAAGCCCCCTGCCCCAGCACATCAAGGAAAGAAACAGAACGCCCGGACAGGACTTCTTTATGTGAGGCCTCCTGGGGAGACTGCGGCTGCGTCAGAAAGACCAACTCAAAGCTGAGAGTCTTCCCACGCTACTAAGTGCGAGGTGCTGAGTCAAGTGTGGGGCAAGAGGCACCGAGACCCAAGAGGGACCTTTAGGGTCCCTCTGGTTCAGGGACAGCACCCAGTAATAGCAGTTCACACACCTGAGTCCTGGCCTGTGCAGACCCCTTGCCCTCATTAGCCCCTTAATGACTCACTCAGGTCTTAGAGGGCCATGAGCACCCGCAGGGAGGCCTGAACCAGGGGCTGAGGGAGCACCAGCAGGGAGCAGCCTGCACCACCTGGGGTGGCCAGGATGGGAAGGATATGTGCACCTTCCTCCCCAAACCCCTCATCTCCTCCAGAAAGCCAGGCTTCCCTCCCCATTCACTCACAGTGCTGTCCAGGCCCAGTGTGATTAACATCAGGAAGAAGATGATGGCAAAGAACGTGGATGCTGGCATGTTGGCTATGGCTTCTGCATACGTGATGAAGAGGAGGCTGGGGCCTGAGACAGAGCGGGAGAGAGGAGGAGGTGGTCACCAACACCTGCCCTGCAAAGACGTCTCAGGGAAATGCAGCCATACCAACAATTACAGTCCTGTCGCAAGAACTTAACATGGGAAATAGGCTTTAACATACACCGAACACTTGCTCACACTCCACACCATCCCACCTGCCCATCCTGACATCACGAGAGGGAAGGAACCGCAGCTATCTTGAAAAGTGTAAAACCAGGACGCCTGGGTGGCTCAGCTGGTTAAGCGGCTGCCTTCGGCTCAGGTCATGATCCCAGCGTCCTGGGATCCAGTCCCACATCGGGCTCCTTGCTTGGCAGGGAGCCTGCTTCTCCCTCT